>JAVSBS010028528.1:120048-140395 GCA_033124195.1 Coracias cyanogaster
GTGCTGGGCTGGGCAATTGGCAAAACAGAGGGAAGCTTTCTTATCCTGGACAGCCAGCAGAACACAAGGAGGGCTCCAACAATGGTGTGAAACAGCCAGTGCTGCAACGTGGGAAGGAGCATGGCTTCCTCCGCACTCCTGCTCTATGTCCTGCAGGAGCCGAGTCATCTCCTGATGGAGATACACCTCCTGCTGCTGCATCTACTCGGCCATGGACTCATCAACATGATGATTGTGTTTCAGCCCAGATTGGGCAGCCAGTGCAGCCAAGAAGAGTATGTTTGCCACAGACATGGCCTGGAGGAGGGGAGAAAAGGGGGCTCAGCAGGGCTGGAGGGGAGGGAGCGTAGGGCTAGATATTTATTAAGCTATTGCAAATTATTATCAATCGGTCATGATTAATATAATAGCAGGCCTCCCAAAGGATTCAGAGTGTGCACATGTGAGAGAAGCCCTGTGAATGGATATAATAAAGTCAAGGGCTGCTATGTGCCTGTATTCATATATTTTTTGAAAAATTATTGTGAAAGCTGAACTATATTTTTAGCTGTTTGTGTAGAAGAATAACTTTAAGAGCCCATAATGCTGAGAGAGTTGAAATAAATACGGTAGCATTATTACAGGATCTCAGACAGGTCTTTCATTAAAGTTTTCTTAGAGTTTGCTTTTTAAATTTTGGAAGTGGCGCTACCATGTTTTGGGTTCTGGCAGTTTCAGTTTGATCCCTGAACTGGTTTGAGTTGTTGCTGAAAGTCCACTCTGGGCTTGAACTCATGAAGGGAAGGCTGTGCATCATGTGCATTTGCTTTCAGAATTAGTGTCTCAGGACAAAGTCCTCCAGCAGTGTAGAAACAGCTTTTGATTCTACCTGGTTCTTGGTTTAATGGATTTATTGAGACTACAGGCATTGTTCATCCACCAGGAAGACCATTTTCTGGGTACTTGTTGTCATGACCTAAAGGGCTGCCTGATCTTCAGGTGTGTAGAGATTGTGACCATGGGTTTCTAGGATTACATAATATTGCTCTACTTCATTACAGATTACCACCAATACTACAAAAATCAGCAGTAGCAAGTATAGCTATTATTAATAAAGCAAATAGGTATTTATTAAGCTATTGCAAATTATTATTAATCAGTCATTAATATAATAGCAATAACCTATTATAGCAACACCCAATGAGAGGAACAATAAAGCATGTAAATATATAATATTACAAGTTACTAGAAACTTATTACTAGTGAAGCAAACATCAGTTACACAACAGCAGATATGGTTATGATTGATTACTTATATATATTTCCATAGTAACAAGCACATTAAAGAGATCTTAGAAGGGGATCCAACCATCCCAGAAGTGCGAGGACAAACCTAATCAATCCCACCAGGGGCACAGAGGGGAACCAATAAAATAACAGACAGAGTCTCACTTTGAGGTTGATCCATATGAGTTTGGAGTCTGCCAGGCATCTCTGGCTAGGGTCCAAGGACTTGTAGAAAGTTTGTGCAGACCTGTTTAGGAAAGGGAAAAGTGTGTGCAGCATGTACTAACAACTCTTGCAGTTACGATACAATAGCAGCTACTGATTCTTACTTTCTCAGGATGTTTTCCCCCTATTCCAGGCTATTTTTCACCTTTTCAGATTGTAAGTTGCTGTTACAGTTCCTTGTTTTTGCACTTACCAATGGTAGCTCAGGTTATCTCTGGTTTCTATGTACCCAGCTGTACTTCAAGATGCCAGCTGCACCAGCAAGGATGTTCTGGGTCACATGCCTAGTTCCCAGGACAGCAGGCATTTTTTTCTGTCAGCATTTTCCGCTTCGAACCAGGTCACCTTTCTGGCTGCTCACATCTGCTTGCATGACTGTCTTGATTTGCTGAAGGACAGTGGAACAAGCTCTCCACTGGAACAAGAAAAGTCCTATATCTTAGTGTGGGGCCACGTTCATTAAAAGGCAACACTATGATCGTGTTCCCATACATGTATTGCTCATGAATTGGAATTCAAAGGGCAGCCTGTAGCTGTGGGTGTGCAGAGAGACTTAAATAGACAAGGGACAGTGATACTGAAGATACACAGATGAAGAGCCAAATGATGAGAGATGCAAATGGATGAAACTCAACAAACATTGACATGTGTTTTGAAATGGCATATAACTCTATATAACTCTAGTTAACCTAGAATAGATACCAAATTCCAGAACCATGCTATTTACCCTTTAGAAAGCCACATATGACAAGACACAAGGACGCACGTGTACATACACCTGGCCATTTCATTCATTCTTACAAAGCTGATGACCATATCTGAGTTATAAAGAAAAAATTATTAATACCTACATAAGATTGCATTCAGCCTATGTTTTAATACAACTTAGATTTGAACAGTCAAAGCCTAGTTCCGGTGAATTCACTTAAAAGGAGGAAGCCCAGAGAACATCTGCCTCAGAGCCTTGTGACACAGGATCACACCATAGGCATTTAATGAACTTAAGAGTAAATTCACTCTTGTTGCTGTAATATCAAGACCAAATTATTCAAAGGATGGACTTTATCTGGCTTTGTATCAACAGTTAGTTTTGCCTGAAAATGCGCATGCTTGCATCATTATGCCATACCCAGCTCTTAAACAAACGTAGGAAAGCAACAAAGAGCATGTTCTTCCCCCTTCTCTAAATTACATAAGCAGCACATTCAAATTTAATGTAACATCCATAATCTAGGGCACCCAGTATTGATTTTAAACAACCAGTTTGTGAATCCAAATATACCACAGTAAATTCTGTGCTAAAAGCTTTGGGTTTATTAACTTTTTTTTTCTGTTGCTATTTCAGGAACACTCAGGTTTTATGGTCTGAAAACATTTCTGGCAGATGGAATTGTTAAATCATTCAAATGTTGATTTTCTCGATGTAGAACAGTGAGTTTATTGGTGTGATATATTCTCAACCACGAACTTCAGTGCCTAAAAGCCATTATTTAGCACATCAGACTTTGCAAGACTCAGCACTAGAAAGAGAGTGACTACCCTGACATGGCCAAGTACACTGAAGTATTGAGTATATAGATAATCAGGTGGCTTCACAGGAGAGTAGAAATGTGCTTAACAGAGGGAGTTTTGCTAGTCGTAGTTTTTATACATGTTCTGTGAACCTCTAGAGTCACACCAATATTTTTGAGTCTCTTGTTATAATTTGCAAAAAGTGGAACAACAGAACATACGGTTTTTGAGCAAACAGTTGCATGAGCCACCCCATATGTCCCCTTCAGGACATTCAGCGCATTCATTTATCATAAATATTTTCACAGGATTTCACTAGCCAGCAGATTTCCTGTCCTCTTTCTCATACATTTTATTTACCTGAACAATGTGGATCTAAGTAAGCATGTCAGGTGAGGAATACCAAGGACCTTCTACTGTTAGTTGTTATCCAGTTCTAGTGGAGTGAATGAACTGTGCCAAGAAAGGCTTTCTGGTGATAATGGACCTTCCAGAGGCTGTGCTAAAGCTGATGTAGCACCATTTGAGCTGTTGAGAAATTTATTGACAGGTCACTAAGTGCTGATACTTCAATGTCCAGAGACAGGTTTAGAGTTGAGTCAACAGAAGATGACTGTTCCTCTGCATCAAGGAGACTAGCAGACTTTGGAAGCTCTAGAAAGGCAGCAGATGTTATACCTCATCTCTGACTGTGGTCTGTGTCCTCAAGGTGTAGTCTAGTGACAGTGCCCACCACTGATAAATGCCTGCCAGACATCTTTGTCATTTGACTGACTCATTCTGAAAGCAGAAAATAGGAGTTTGGGCACCATTTTTTGCCTGCGTTTCTTCAAGGTGTCTGATCCAGCTTCTAGTGAGTCTTTTCTATGGATTTTGGGAAGAATTGACTCTAGGAGTCTTTTTTCCACCCCAGTTCTTCATACTGCATAGGAATGTAGAACTGGAAATGACCTTCTGTGCATTAATTATCATCCTTTACTATTATAGACATGGTATAATTAATGACTTTCAGACCCTAATTTAGTAACAGCTAGGTTGTGGCTTTTTGTTGTTGGGGCCTTGAAGGCACCAAGAGGTCTGATAGTCCCTTCTCAGGCCCCCGGGGACCTCCTCCCACCCTGCCCACGACCTAGGACTCCATTTCAGCCCCAACATAGGGCCATCAGTCCATGCTCCAGTGACGCTGCAGCATGCTGCTATCCAGCTCCCTTGCCCAGCCATGGGCTGATGTCCTGGCCTGGCCTTGGGCTGTCCCTATCCCCAGGGAGGCGCCTAATGCCTAAGGCTGCTCTGGGTCCCCTGGCTGCCCTGCTGCTGGGCTGGCAAGCCACCACCCTGATGGCTTCCATAGGGATCTCCCACCCTCACTGTGCCTTCACATCTTTTTTTTGCCCTCTGTTGCAGCTGAAAGACTGTTTCAGAAGCTCAGTCTACTTCTTATTCAGAGTTTATTTTCTACTAAAGCTATTTATTATGAGCCTATAATTATTAGTGACAAATTGACAGAATTTTCCTTTCATAACGATACATTGATGTATTTGTAATTAATGATCAAATCAATTCTCAGTGCTGCTTTGCTGGATTAAAAAAGCGAAGCCGTGTTTATGTAATAGAGTCTCCAAATATATGGCCATCCCGGTCGTCTTTCAGTTTGTGTCCCTCTCGAGTATGAATGATATGCATTACCCCAGAGAAGACTGCAGAAACGCTTCCCACAGTAACATTGATATTTTCCTATCTCTGCTTGAAATACTGCAATTAATATATCCAAGGATTGCCTTTGCCTTCTTCAGAGTTGACCTTCATGGGCAGCTTGAAGTATCTTATTATTGAGTACCTATAGATCCTTTCACCTCCAAAACATGAAACTTAAGCGCATAACAGCAGTTTGTGTTCTAAGTGCCCCAGGACACAATGGTCCACTGGATACCTCTGGTCTCCTCTTCTCTTATAGCGACAAGAAATGGGAGAAAGAAGAAGTAGAGTATAGACAGCAAATTCCCAAAGAGGGATGAGTTCAGGGAAATGACACCACACCCTAGGGAAGGCTAAGCTATAATTTTGAACTGTGCATCGTAAAAAGTATCAATATAGTTTAAAGATAATGTTTTCTGATGTAAAGGGAAGACTGTAACTGTCTGGAGACAACGTGTAGGCCTCTGGTGCTGCAGGCTGTGGAGAGACATTCAGTTCTGTACAAATGAGATTTTACTTAGTCTGTGACTAAGCACTGACTAATAAGCCCATCTTCCTGAGTCTTGCAAGTCTCTTTGTTTTCCTTTTTTTTTGCACAAATCATAGAATTGCTCTGGTTGGAACAGAACTTCAAGATCATCAAGTCCAACTGTTAACGGAGGTTAACAGGTCACCACTAAAACATGTCCCTAAGTTCCACATTTACGTGTCTTTTAAAGGCCTCCGGGGATGGCTACCCCACCACTTCACTGGGCAGCTTGTTCCAGTGCTTGACAACCCTTTCGGTGAAAACATTTTTCCTAATATCCAATCTAAACCTCCCCCAGCACTTGAGGCCATTTCCTCTCACCATGCCTCTCAAGTTTTACTAGAGAAAAGAGATCGACTCCCACCTCACTACAACCTCCTTTCAGGTAGTTGTAGAGAGCGATAAGGTTTCCCCTGAGCCTCATGTCCATTTGACCCCTATGCCTGGATAGCTACTGATGCCTGTGGTAAAGACCATCAGGGGACTCAGTGGATTGTACCCTCTTTTTAACTATTTACTTGTGTTGTATATGTATTTGTATTACACTGTGGAATCTGTTTTATGAATTATCATTTTAATTACCATTTGTGTTGTGTATGGCTGTGGGTTATATATGTCTGTTTGAGTAGGGAACAATGTTTTAGAAAACCCATTTGGGATACCCATCTAAGGGTTTAAAAAAATCAGGACACTTGGTGTAAGGGATGTACTGATAGGTTCAAATATATAGGTAAATGTGGGATTCCTTTTACCAGAGGAAGGAATCCCTCTTGAGGCTAATGGAAAAGTATACCTTCTCCCCAAAAGGGACCCTCATGATTGTGGGTCTGCTAAATATATTCCCCATTTAGCCTAGTTTGGGGGTGTTCAGATGGAAAGTTTTATTTGCATCAGCACACAGGACTCTGTCCAAATACCTGATTATTATACCTGGGGGATGAAGGTATCCTTGATGTTAGAAAACATATTTACCCTTCATGTTACACTTGAAAGACATCAGTTCGTCTTGGAAAATAAAACCTGGTAAATATACATCCTGCCCAACTGGACATGCTATGCATTTGGGGAACTTAACCTTTGGGTAGATATGTTATTGTTGAAGGAGCAAGGAGTATGTGGTATGTTGAACCTGTCCAGTGAGGAGTGTTGCATCACCATCCGCAACACCATTACTTTGATTAAACATGCATGGGACAAAATGAGAAAAAAATTGCAGACAAGATGGGACAGCTTTTCCAAGCGATGTGACCCAAAGACTGGTTTGATGGAGGGAGCCCAGGATCATGGTTAACCTCTCTCCTGACGTCATTGGGACTCACAGGGTGGGGAAAATAGTTTGTACTTTTATTTTTAACAATTGGCCTTGCTATTGTGCGATATATGACTGTCTACTTGCTTTCTCCTACCTTTTTCTCTCTCTCTTTCCCTTTCCTCTGACAGCCCACTGACCCATTTCCAAGAATATTCTGGAAGCACAGACTGCGCATGATATCTAATTAACAGATGGGTCTGAATGCCTGCCCAGAGGCTGCCTGTATAAGGGCATGAATCAGAGCACTGGGCAGCAGCACCCCCAGGAACCGGACATCTAGGCTGGCTGGACCAGCACTGAACCCAGGACTAGTGATATTTTTTTCTCTCTCTCTTTTTCCTCTTCCCCTAACATAAATAGTTATATTGCAAGGTTCAGTGATTTGCTCTTTTGCCAATGTTGTTATGAGCACCTAAAGTTATTTTCTTAGCATGGCAATACTGTTGTTAGCAAATGAAGTTGTGTTTTGTGAATTGAAGGATCTCTGATATCATTTCACCTTAATCCTGACCTGGGAATTAGCGAACATGAGTCATCATCCTAGTTGCCCAGGGCATGACACCTTCTTGAACCTCATCCCATTGGCCTCAGCCCATCAATCCAGCCTGTACAGATCCCTCCGTAGAACTTCCCTGCCTTCAAGCAGATTAATGCACCTGTCCAACTTGGTGTCATCATAGCTGGCAATTTCAGAAAGCATCCGAGTGGTCTTAGTCAAACTCTGTGCAGGATTGCTGCTGTTCATTCACAGCGATGCAGAAGCTGTAACTTATGAGTAATCATTAAACACAACACAATTTTGATTTTAGTACAGAATGCTCTTTGTGCACACATAAGAAACACTCTAGATAAACTCATATTATTCTTTTTTCAAATGTACCAAAGAACCTTTGAATTTGGGTTAGCATTTGCCAGAAGTTCTTCAGCAGCACATATGTGCACGTTAGTAACTTCAGTAAGAGAGCCAAGTATGTGAAGACTACAAGCAATGAAGCAAGGCACACCATAAGCAAGCTTGTTCAGCCAAAGGGCTCTTTTTTCTGCTTTTGCATGAGGCTTACCAGCTCAGACAGCACAAGTACAGAGCCCTTTTTGCATACTGAAGTGGAAATTCAGATATAAGAAGTTTCCTTAAATGGCAAGATTGAGGTCATAGTCTCTTTAGGAAAAACAAGAGATACTGTCTACGCTAAAGCCTTCAGAAGAATTTATTACATTAATGATGGAACTAACAACACCTGATTTCTAAGTCTTTGTGTACTCTTTCTGCACTCATCTCACTATATTGACATTCTCCTGCTGTATCCCCTGTGACGTTTTCACACCTGTAACGCCTCTAATAACCCTCACTTAATAGGTAACCATTATTTCCACACAAAGTATCTATTATACATCATCTAATTACAGCCATATCCAGCATGGAGCAGTGTTGTGCTGATTAAGCCATCACCATTTTATGCTGCCATCAGTTGCCTGATCACACAGGCCAACACTGAACTCAGCAACATCCTCTCAGAAGTCTTCTTTTAGACAGTCCTGCCGTAGGTTCCTGTGGGCCCAGCTCCTCTGCTGCCCATTGTGGTGCCAGCATCATCTGCTGGACACAACGGACAGAGATGGCTCCTCAGTGGCCTTCACATGGAAGGACACCACCATGAGAGCTCAGCAAGATGCAGCCAGACCCAACAGAAGTCACACCCAACAGGAAGCTCTTCTAATTAATTGGATCCTGGTTAATATAATCCTGGCCTCACCCACCACCCCAACCATGGCCACCTGGGTGAGAGCAGAGCCACAGAGACACAGGTGGGCCAGATTCTGCCTCTGGAACATGAAGCCAACAGAAACAAAACACTCTGCTAGGTTGTGACTCATCCACAGGTCAACTCCAACTTGGGGCCCACAACTTGGGCCCCAGCACTTCAGATGACCATCAGATTTTGACATTCCTTGACTGTTACCTCTTCTCAGGTGCAAGATTTGCTCTCATTACCTCTGTGGTTTTTAGTTCAACATGGAGATTAGTGAAAAACAGTAAAGGCAATAAAGTCTCATATTTTAAAAAGTTTGACATGGAGAATCCTCAATATCAAACAGAATTTATAAATGGTAGACAAACTTCCCTTGATCATCATAACAGCCTAAGGAGAACTTAAAATCACTGGAGACATCTCTAAGGGAAGTTATACCCCTATACACAGTATTTTAATTGGAGGCTAACAGAATCACAGCAAAAGCCAGGGCTTCTTCGTTCTGCTGTTATATTCTTTAACTAATGGATAAATAGCAGATGGTGTTTCCAAATTACCAGGTTAATCCAGGCAGGCTTGTTTACTAGGTAACAGGCTAGAGAGGAACAGCTCATGGTCGTGCTGAAGGTTTATAGGAAAGTAGCACACACGTGGTGACCGCTGCATGACAAGCAACTACACAGCATTGTATTTGCAGGCAACATTTGATTATACTTTCTGTATTTGATTCTAACTAATGACCCTTAGACTGCAGGTCACACATCTAAAGAATGTAGAATTCCATTTCCAGGAGCAAGTTAATTTTTGCACACTATATTTACTGAATTATAAATCACTATTAATTAGTTTTCACAAGTTGTCACATTTAAAATAAATGAGGCACTGTCTCAGTCAAGTTGCAATTTAAAAATATATTGGATGGATTTTGCTGGTATTGAAGGGGATTTATCTCCTAGAACAGCAGTTAGGATAAAGCAGCTTGATTAATTTATTCACTAAACCTGCTTTTAGCACTGGATGATTTAGCCTGTGCTAGTACCTTACACAATTTAATTGTACATTTATTTTCAATTATTTTTTTAGCTTCACTCCAGTGCTTCCTACAATATCTCCTGCATACTTTAAACATTTCCTCCCTCTGTCATCTTCAGTTTTAAAGTATTTGTGACTGTTGCTATACCTGATGATAGGCACCACTTTTCCAAGAAATGCATGTTCAGTTTTTTATCAGCCACAGTGTGACAAGAACGTTAATACTTGAATACAAAGTTAAATTTGTACATAATCTTAAGTCACATATATTCAAATATAAATTTCAAGACCGCTTTTGCAGCTTTCAGAGTTTCATCTGCACATAAAGCTACTATTTCCCCTAGGTCTTGCTCTCTTTTATAGCTCTTAATAGCCACATTTCAAATTCTGTTTTCATTAGTGAACATCCTACTACTTGAAAAGGGAATTGCTATATATATATCACAGAAATATAGTCTTCTCTATCAGTTACTTGAATCAAAAACATCATGCTTTTAATGAATTTGAATCAGGTCTGTCTAGATATACTAAAAGAATATGCCAAGAGTTTTGAATATGCCATTGATACAGTGTCTTATACAATAGAAGACTGAACATAAGTACAGTGGAAGCATAACTGATTGAATGTATTTCTTCAGAAAAGAGCCATAAAATCCCCTGTAGAAGCAATTATTATAAATCATTATATAAATATTCAAAGTCCTTTTATTTTCAATAGGCTCATACGTGAAATATTTCCAAGACAATAAAGCTATCTGTATAAACTCAAAAATGGGTAGCTGATCCCTTTCTACTGCACTTCAATGTTACAACAGAATTCTATGCCAGGTGGCTACTTAGTTACATATACACTCAAACATAGCAGTTGGACACTCCAAAGTTTTCTTAGAGAGATGAATTCCAGCTAAATTCCTTGATGAATATTTTTGTGCCAAGAATGGTCTCTCCTCCTCCAATTTCTGCCAAGACCACAATGAGTTTGCTCCTTCCCAGGCCAGTAGGACTGAGGAGAAGTTTTCTTGAAACCATGGTGCATGGCACCAAGTCTGAGATCAGAGACAGCATCAGTATCTTCCACTTGCAGATAGCCAGGGTCTGTAAAGAACTTGTGCTGAAAACTGACTGTGTTCACACAAGTACCAGCTGTACCACAAGGTAACCATGCAAGGGGAAAAAAATGTCAAAAAAAAAAAAAAAAAATAACCTGTGTGCTTGACTTCACACCTGAATGTGAAGAAACACGAATCTCTTGTAACTCGTGATCTTTTATAGCCAAAATAACAATTTTTTTTCCACTCAGTTGTCCCTCAGAAAAATAAAATGAGTAATATGGAATACCTTAAGAGGAAGAACTTCTTTATTAATACCGTAGAAGTAAGCCATTGCTTGTGTCCATGAGCAAAGACCTGCTACATTTCCACACACTTTTTTAGCAGTCTCAAGATTATAATCCTCCATATCCAAATAAGGCTCTAAAAGCTCCACAGTTTCTCCTGTAATTGAGTCCTAGTCAATGGAAAGGAAAAAAAAGATAATTTTTAAAAAGGGATTTTAGAATCGTGAGCTCCAAAGAAACATTTTTCTTTTTAAAAACATAGTGTTGCCACTTCTTACAAAAGAAATTAACAAAAACCACTGTTGCCTCTCACTTTTATAAAGGACAGAAATTTAGTTGTTTTTTGTAAACTCAAGTGAAAATAGCTCCTATTTCCATTGTAATAGATTGACTTGAGTTTGCATTTAATATCCCTATTTGACGAGCTTTATCTATTTATAGCCATAGCTTGTACTCCTAACTTCATGACCACTTTAGCTGATCTAAGTTATTGCTGCTACAACACTGTACTTTCTTTCCTCTCCCCCTCAACCAGATGTTTTTGCTGCATCTTTAATACCATCACCAATGCTCAGTGAGCTAGTTTGAAAGCTAATATGACAGAAATCTAAGTCAGCAAATTAGTCATTAGTTTCCTCCAGGCAAGTTCCCTGAACAAGCTCACCACGGCATCAGACAGGCACCAGTGTGAACACAGCTAAGGGAGCAGCTTTAGGAAGGAAAAGGGTGAAACCGCAAGGCACTGAATTCACTTCACTGAAGCTAACCCTTTTCCTTAACTCTGAAAGTGATTTATTTCAGCTGTTGACTTCAATATTCCAATCTCAGATTCTTTTCCCCCATTCACAATCCATTGAGAATATGAAAAGCCAGATCTTTGGTGGTGGTGGTTAATCTATAATTATGTAAGTGTCAGAAGAAAATGGAATTCATGTCCTTAAGCAATGTAGAGAGTAGAAGAGCTTATACAGGGTAACAATGGTTGCTTAACAATAGAGGCATTAAGACTCTTCCCTTTTTTTCCACAATGTATTAATGCCTTTTTTTTAATGCATCTAAAATTCATCCTCCATTCATACTGTCAAGCAATATACCATTTTCCTGCTTTTCTGCATAGCAGAAGGGACTGTCTTGTACTTGTCTGATCCCCAACTACTATAATAACAAAGACATGCATTATATTATTCCTAAAATCAGACATGGTGATGTCTTCACTATGAGCATTTGCTAAAATGTAAAATAGTGCTGAACAAACATTTTGACTTTTTCATTCTCCTACTCAAAATTATGAGCTAACAAGCTGCAAAGGTGAAGCAAAGACCAACCAGAGGTGGCCTAAATCTCTCTTCAAGAACTTGAAAAACATCTTGCTTTTCCTTCTATGTAAGGAATTTTAACCTCTGAACTCAGAACTCCATACATGATGAGCTTTGTTCTCATATATATCAACGGCTCAATATCCAGGTGGAGGCCGGTAATGGGGGGTGTTCCATAGGGATCAGTACTGGGACTGGTGCTGTTTAACATCTTTGTCGGTGACATGGACAGTGGGATTGAGTGCACTCTCAGCAAGTGTGGTGCTGTTGACACCCTGGAGAGAAGGGATGCCATCCAGAGGAACCTTGACAGCCTTGAGAGGTAGGCCCATGTCAACCTCATGAAGTTCAACAAGGAAAAGTGCAAGGTCCTGCACCTGAGTTGGGACAATCCCAAGTATAAATACAGGCTGGATGGAGTATGGATTGAGATCAGTCCTGAGGAGAAAGACTTGTGGGTGATGGTTGATGAAAAGCTCAACGTGAACCAGCAATGTGCAATAGCAGCCCAGAAAGCCAAGCATATCCTGGGGTGCATCAAAAGAAGTGTGGCCAGCAGGTCAAGGGAAGTGATTCTCCCCATCTACTTTGCTCTCATGAGACCGTGCCTGGAATACTGCATTGTGCTGGTTTGAGTTAGAACCAATTGGTTAATTCTGTTCAGTGATTTTACTTTTCATCAGAGTCTCTGCTAACTAACTGCACTTTCTGAAATTAACAGCATGTTTTTACAGACAGTGCCCTAAACCTCGACAAGTGTCCAGCTCTGGAGCACAGAGTACAAGAATGACATAGACCTGTTGGAGAGGGTCCAGAGGAGGGCCACAAAGATGATCAGAGGACTTGAACACCTCTGCTATGAGGACAGGCTGAGAGGGATGGGGTTGTTTGGCCTGGAGAAAAGAAGGCTCAGGGGAGACCTTATTGCATTCTTTCAGTATCTGGAGGGGGCCTGTAATAAAGACGAGGAGGCACTTTTTACGAGGGCTTGTAGTGACAGAATGAAGGGCAATGGGTTCCAACTAGAGAATGGTAGACTTAGATCAGAAATTATGAAGAAGTTCTTCACTGTGAGGGTAGTGAGTGTAGTGAGCCACTGGAACAGGTTGCACAGGGAAGTTGTGGATGCTCCATCACTGGATGTGTTCAAGACTAGCTAGGATGGGGCTTTGAGCCTTGAGGTAGGTGTTCCTAGCCATGGCAGGGGGTTGGAACCAGATGATCTTTAAGGCTCGCTTCCAACCCAAACCATTCTATGATTCCATGTTTCTACTATATAGTCTATCTTAAAAACAACAAATGAGGCAAGATGACAGCATGTGAGGTACCTCATTAGGGATAGAACTAGTCTAGTGTTCTTCACCACATTCCTCAGCATCACTTTTTGCAAAAACTCAGTCCCACAGAGGTTGTTCTGACTCCTCTGAGAAAATTTAAATGTGTTGCAAACTACCAGCAGGAACACATACTCTATTTATAAGTGCTGAAACTGGAACTCTCATTAGAGGGAAGCTTGAGTAAGTTCCCATTATATCTAAACTCATTTCCTCTTTCTGTTTAGTGAAGATAGCACTTGGAAAAGTGACTAGATTGACAGAACCAGGAAGAGATTGTCTACAGGGGCAGTGCAAGTTTCCACATGGTGCCTTGTCAATACGGCTCACTGGGAGAAATGCCTCTTGGGGACAGTGAGAATCATGGTTTCAAGCCTCATCTGCACAACAAAAGCACCTCAGTACCTTAGAGAAGGCATCAGAAAAATGCACAGCTGAAGCAGATTAAAATATCAGTGTACAAATGGAAGAGTATGTTCTGCAACATTGCAGAAAATCCAGGTTTTTCCAAAACCCACTCAGTTTTCAGGGTTTTAAGGCTGGTCCATGATTCCAGCCTAGCTCTTTTTCTGCTCCAGATACCTGCAACATATTTGTTCTCTTCTCTGCAGAGAAATTTCCCTTGTCTCACAGTTCAGTGAAACTTGCTGTAAACAGGACAAGTTTCTGTCCTGACAGAAATAAAAACCTGTGTTTGCTTTTATTTTTCTTACAGTTTATGCTAAGGTTCTCAGATCATTCTGCATTTCTCTACTTTTCTAGTGAATGACCTCTGAAAGTTCCCAAATATCTCAGCAGTTTTCCTGACAGGATGCTCAGTTTCTTCGGTGCTTCCCTCTGGCTCCCTACCAAACAATTCTGGAGACAAAGTTCTAGAGCACTGCCCTGGTTTGAGCTAGAACAGAACTAATTCTGTTCAATGATTTTAGTTTTCAGCTCAGTCTCTTCTAAGTAACCGCACTTTCTGAAATTAACGGCAGATTTTCTCAGACACTGTCTGCTTCTAGCAGTGACAACACTCCATGTTTAGAGTTACTACCAAAGTCACTGCTAAATCTTGTGTACCACATTGGAGGGGTGCAGAAAGTAAGAGGTCACACCTGTGAAGAGGAGTGGCCAGGGCAGGTGACCCTAAACTGACCGATGAGGTATTCCATCCCATATATGTCATATCCAGTATAAAGCTGAGGGATTACACTGCTTCACTGGCCGCATTCACGGAGGACTCTGTCCATTCTGCCTTTGATAGCAATCCATGTGTTCCTGAATCCAGTTCCAGAATCCAGCTCCTGAATCAGTTCCCACCTACCACTGAGTCCAGTCTAGGACTTCCTCAGTGCCTGCTCTGCATCATCAGTGGTGATGGTGACATAATTAACATCAGGGGTGTAGGGTTCAATATTGATTTTGTGTATATTTGTATATATTCCATTTTATTGTTATAATTGTCATTAAAGCTGGTTTAGTTTTCTAATCCATAAGTCACTCTCCTTATTCCATTTCTCTTCCTCATTGGGAAGGGAGAGGAGTTAATACAGAGCATTTGTTATTCATCTAGTGGCCAGCCCTGCCCTAAACCTTGACAAGTGCTTTATATGCAAACGCACCTGGCAGCACTGGAGATGGTGAGCCATTTGAAAAATCAACAGCACGTTCTTTTAAGGTAAGCTCCTACTGAGAAGCAGGAGCTGCCTGAATAAAGATACCACTAAGCTTCTCCAGATTTGATCTATTTCTTGGGATACTTGTGTCTGCCATCAGAACTGTGTGGCCCAGGAGAAAAATTACTGAAATAATGAACCATGAAAACAGAGAGGAATACAGTCACAAAGTTATCTACAACTATAGGTATCCAAGAGCCTCATCTGTTTCAGACTGCCTTTGAAGGTCAAAGACACCTTCACATGACCTCTAAAGACAGTTATAGGAGTAACAGTGCCACTATTAACTTCTTACCTTCTGGAAAGTAAGCAACATGCTAAGAAATCCTGAATTATTCATTAGCTTCAGAGCCTCAGTCCATGATGGCTTCACACATGCACGTTCTTGATCAGGTGTTACTGCATCTATTTTTCTTTGGAATAAAAGTAGCACACAATCCATAATTCGCATTATCAAATGAGGAGGTTTACCCAGTTTGCGGACAGTTGCAATATCAGAAGGTTTTATTGTCTGAAAAATTAAAAAAGAAAAGAATCCATTTATTTAATCAATCATTTGATGATAAAGAAAGCTGTTTTTAGGGAGGACTGTATACAAAATGCAAGTGCTGCAGTTTTCCAGGTCATTCAGAAGCAGTACTGCAGAAAGTCCTTAAAGCTTGTACCACTCAATGACTGCTCTATTACCTGACAGTAGAGGATGTTCTGTCCATCTTACCTCTCCACTGCCTCAGTTTTCAGTTTTTTTTATACAAAGACTAACAGGTCAGTGCTAGTTTTTTTCAATATTATTTAAGTCAGAAGCATAAGCCATATTATTACAAATAACAATCATTAACTACATGTTTAGAATATCTTTGATTCTGACCTGCAGAGCTGCCTCAGCTTCTTCTAATGCAGGTCTTGCAGCCTCAAGCTTCTCTTCTGCTGCTGCTTTATCAATGGCAATGTCATCCACAATGGCCTGAGCTTTGTCTTTTACCTTTTGCACCTGCATTTTCACCTTTTCAGCAGCTTGGGCTTTCATAGTTACTTCCAATAAAACTTCATCAGCTTTTTTTGAAGCCACAGCCAAATCTTTCTCCTTCATCACCAACTCTTTGGAGAGCTGATTTACTGAAACTTCAGCTTCCATCAGTTTTGCAAGACCTGTGTTGAACAAATTCCATTTTAGAAACAGGAAGACCTATTGAGAGAGAAACCTCAGTGAAGCGATCTGGATACTCGAAAAATGTCACTCAGATTGATATTTAGGAACTCCAGTGAGTGACCTTATATGTTGAACACCAAAATTAAGCAGTGGTAATATTCACTTGTTATTTAATTTTTCTCTTATTTTTAATTTTTTTTTTTAATGGGCAAGAGACTTCAGAATCTGTTACTTGATTATTTGTTTATATTCTTATATATGAGAGGGACACTAAATATTAAATACACATATTGAAAAGAATTATGTGCGCAATTTCAGAAATCCATGAGATCATAAGAAGTGCCAGACTGCACCCTCTCTACAAAACAAAGAGGAGGAACCTGGCATCCTGAGCAATGGAAGTGAAGACACAAGGAGACTAGGCTGAGCTTCTAAACACAACCTTACATGAAGGTCCAGATGAGATGAGAGTAAGAGAAACTAAAGATTCTTGAGTAATACAAAATGTTCCAACATTTTTATCAAATGATGAGAGAATCACTTAGAAAAAATCTGAGTATAAAAATCCTTATATATAAATGTATGCATCTAAATGTAAATGCATGTAAATGATGTAAATCTTTCTAATCCTCAAAAAAAGCAGATATGTTCCTTCCAGGCATGCAGCCACCCTCTACCTATGGAGTTATGTGTACATAGCTCAGTTCTGCAACTGGCAGCAGTGGGAGAAGAAACAGTTTAAGTTTACCATCACTCCCGAATACATTCAGTTTCAGAAACTGTTTAATTGTTTACTGTGTAAGACCTTGTGCAGTGCGATATTTCAGCATCTGGCATATAACTGTTTTGTTAAAAGATTCTTCAGAAGGACTGAATCTGAATATTTGCTTACCATCCCTGAGATTTACTTTTAGCATGTTTGAATGTGAAAGCTAGGATGTCTGTCATTCCTCAGCATGAGTACATGTCAAAGTAGGAGTTTCAGGTATTTTAACTGCTAACTAATACTATTTTCAAAAGTCATCTGCAATCTGCAACATTCAGAAACTTCATTGAAATAAAACCTCTATGTATTTTGTAATCACCCACAACACAGCTGAAAACATAAGAGTATGCTTCCAAATGAAATTGACATCACAATTTAAATCCATACGTTTACATTCTTTTACACAGATTCTTGTCACCTCTTTAAAAACAAACAAACAATAATCAAACAGATTTTACAGTACCTGTTCTTATGCGTTCAGACAAACTTCCAACATTGGCAAACTTCTCCTTGTAAATAGCTTTGTAGCCTCCAATGAAGGACAGGTAAGATTTTGGAGTCACAAATGTTCGTCGCCTATATCGTTCAAAGTATTCAACACATTTTTCAGCTACAATATCTTGAAATGTTCCCATGGTGTTAACAACACTCTGTTGCACTTCATCTGTGCACTCAATATGGTAGGAAACTAAAAAATGCTGTGCAACTGCTACAAGAGCATCTTTAGGCCAGCGCTGGAACCAGTCCATGGTACAGCCTGAAATCAGACCTGGAAATTTGAGTGCACGAGTCCTGAATTTTTCCCCAACAGGAGAAAAACAAAGAACCACATGCAGGTTATTATGAACTCGAGCAAGAAAGTAATTATAAAGATTTTCACTAGTGGGAGTACGCCTTGGGTACTCCTTCTTCATTGCCGGTATCAGGTCTTGTGTGATTTCACCTATTTCATCTCGTGCAAAAAGATTTGAGACTTCGCCTGAAGCCAAAACATTGTTCATGTACTCAAGAAAAGACTCATCTCTGATCTCATTGTCTGTGAATATAAAGACAATGCCCTTTCCTTTTTGCCCAGCAGTGCGGTACAAGATTTTCAGATCATCCAAAAGGTTGTTGGTGGAATATGTTCTGGGACAGAAAAGGATTAAAGAAAGAGAGAACAAAAATTACAGATCATTTTAGGAAATACCCATCATCTAGCTCAGCTCCCTTAAGGCAAGAAAAAATCTGCATAAGTAATTAATACCATATCTCCTGGTTTCGTTTTTTTTAGGGTTTTTTTTTTTTCTTAAATTGGAAAAAAAGATGGTAAGAGCAATACTATGTCTAAGGTAATTATGATGCTGCTTTGCATCCCTTCAGTTTGTAGATGTAAATTCTTCCTTAGAAGTGTAGGTTAATACAGCTGGATTAAGTTTTCAAGTAGATTCTGATACCTGTAACCATTACATAAATACAGCTGGGTTATCTTTTGAAGATACTGAGAGCAGGTTAAAGGAAATCATTAAGAGACAAGAAAAAAACAGCACTGAGGTTTTTATTGTGTTGATTTAAATGAAATCTAACCCCAGAAATTATGCTTGAACGTTATCATTTGGGCTGATCAGCTTCTGCTGCAAATGGAGACCATGACTGAATCTTTCATTACACCTCTTATAGCTGGTGCACACAAATAAGATTAAGATGAAGTCCACACAAATTCAACTCCAGATTTCAGATTACAGAACATAAAATGAAGTAAAGTAAGGTTTACAAAACAGCAGATTTTGTCCATTATGTTCTTAGCCAATTAAAGCTGAAATTAGGAAGCTATTTTCTTTGAAACCAGCTTCTTATTTCCAAGAGTCTCTTCAAAGTCATAAGTAATACTTGCAATACACACATGACTCATTCTTCAGTATTCAATAATACTCTATTTTTATATTAAATATGCCATACAAAAAGCCTTGCAGTTCTCTTCCAGCTCCATCTTACAGGTAGTAAAACAAAGCCCCAGAATCTGTCGTCTATAGACTGTGTGTTTGTACAGATGATTTTGATTGAAAAGGTAGTTTACAATGAGAATAAAATGCTTGATAGGTTTGCATTTCTTTAAACTGATTGTGAGATGTCCATTTCTATGTTAACTTAAGGAGCAAACATCTATGTACACTGCATTGTGTTACCTTGTTAAAGTAATCTGAAAGGTCTCATATCCAGCAATATATGATGCTAGTCTGGTCAGACTCTGTTTCCCAGATCCACCCACACCCACCAACAATGCATTGCCTTTTGGGGTACGAATAATCCGTGATATTTTAATCAAATGGATGATTGCATCCTGTGTATTGAGAGAAAAAAAGGATTAAAAGATGTAAAAATACTACAATGTATATCCAATTAGAAGCATATCATCAAGCAACTGCCTCTCGACACCTAGATGATTTCTCATGGAGCCTATGCCAAAGACTCAGTCCTGTATTCATCAAAATCAGCAACAGATTTCCTCCTGACTTCAGTGGGCAGCAGGGCTAGCTTAAGAGAAATGTTCTTCAGGACCTTGAATTTTAGGAAGGCAAAATTCCAGCTCTTCAAAGAGTTAGTCTGTAGGACCCCTGAGAAATGGCCCTCAAGGACAAGACAGCAGAGCAGAGCTGGCAGATCTTTAGGGACACTTTCCACAGAGCACAGAACTCTCAGTCCCCAGGTGTAAGAGATCAGGCAAGAAAGGCAAGAGACCAGCATGGCTGAGTCAAGACCTGCTGGTTAAATTAAAGGGCAAGAAGAGAATGCACAGATAGTGGAAGCAGGGATAGGTATCCTGGGAGAAGTATAGGGACGCCGCATGGTTGTATACGGATGGGGTCAGGAAGGTCAAGACACAGCTGGAGCTGAACCTGGAAAGGGATATAAAGAATAACAAGAAGGGCTTCTACAGGTATGTCAACCCGAAAAGGAAGGTCAAATAAAGCATACCCTGCCGTGATGAGCAAGACTGCCAAGCTGGTAACAAGAGACAAGGACAACACTGAGGTACTCAACAACATTTTTGCCTCAGTATTTGTGGCAACCTCTTTTCCCACACCTCTTGAGTGGATGGACCACAAGACAGGGACTGGAGGAGCAAAGTCTTTCCCACTGTAAGAGGAGATCAGGTTCATGATCAGCTGAGGAACATGAACACAAATAAGTCAACAGGACCTAATGAGATGCATCCCAGGGTCCTGACAGAATTGGCTGATGTAGTTGCCAAGCCACTCTCCATGATACTTGAAAAGTTATGGCAGTCAGGTGACAGTAGCAAAAGGAAGAACAGGGAAAGTGTGGGCCCTCTGCTGAAGGAGGTGGCAGCCCTGATAACCGAGGATACAGAGAAGGCAGAGTTGCTGAATACCTTCTTTGCTTTGGTCTTTAATCTGAAGACCAGCCCTTGTGAACTCCAGACCCTGGATGTAGGAGAGAAAGCCTGGAGGAGGGAAGACT
>JAVSBS010028528.1:155445-205919 GCA_033124195.1 Coracias cyanogaster
TCAAGCACCGCATCTATTCGTTCTTTAAACACCTCCAGGGATGGTGACTCCACCACCTCCCTGGGCAGCCTGTTCCAATGACTTACAGTGGAGTTTATAATACACATCAAAACAATAAATACAGTATTTTCACCGATTCACAACTATTTTTCTCTGGTGCTTCCTCCTACATTATTGCTACTTGCTGTGCCTTCATCAATAATGATTTTATCCAATATGCAGACTTTCAGTGACAAATATTATTTTTGTTAGCATACATAATGAGGGTTTCTTGTAAACTGGAATTACTATAGGAGTTCTCTTACATATCTATTTTGGTTGAATTTAGATTGATTTCAAAATATCTCTATAGGTATACATAAAGGCTGATTCTCCTTAATTACCATATTTCCATCAATACCTTAATTTTGTTCTAAAAATCAGATATTTGTAAGCTGCCTATAACCATGCTTTTCTTCATACTAGCATACAAGGTCTGTATTTAGGGTTTGACTACTGCTGTTGATGCATCTTATTTCACAATTATTTTTTTTCAACGTGGGGAAAAATAATAACCGTAAAAAGAGCCATCTGAATACAAAAGTAGCGTTACCCTCATCTGTAAAATAACTGTTATCGCTTCTGCTTTTTGAGAAGCAAAGACAGCTCATTAAAAGTGAAAGAAAACTGACAGCGTGACAGCTTTCATTTACATTTCGATAGTTCCAAATGCAGCCTTCAGCACAGAACTAAATTCATATTTCACTGCATTTTCATCTCTCAATCTAATAAAATACATAGTTTTCTGGATTTTATTGCTATTGCTTCAGGCTTGAGTATTTTAAATGTTGTTATTATGTTTTCAGAGCAAGTTGTAGCATAAAATATAAATAGAATTGTGGCAAAGAAGCAGTAAATTGACCCACATATACATTACTTTGGGAGCATATTATAAAATTCATTATCAGAATTGTTTCTCTTGCTGCTGCAGTAAATACTTTGTCATATCATTATGTTTCGGAGGTAGAACAAAATGAATAGCTTGTTAAACATTGGTTTTAAAGTAAGCAGGCACTGAAATGAAGCATATCTGTAAGAAGATATTTGTTAATATTCAAGGCATTCCAAAACTATATTAATCATTGCTTTTATCATGATTTATAAATAAACTTTCTCAAATGTCACTCAAAGTTCATTACAAACTGCATTTGTAAAACCCAACAGCAATGAAAGATACTACAGGAGACCCTGTGAAATCCAACAGCAATTACACAAGTAAACTAGCAGGAGGAAGCCAATGGGAAAGCAAGGTATATAAGGAAGTTGCATTTTTTCCACAGATGTTGGGGAAATCAGAAGATCATAATGCTGAAACATTGCAGAGCAATAACTATTTTTTTAAAAATTCCAAAGACAAAATAAGAATTTCAATGTCATTTAATAAAGTATACTATTGAGATAATGATATTAGAGCCACTATTGAGTACAACCATCCATAATATTAATGACACCTTTATAATGATTCAGTATGCTTAAGGCCAACTGGAGGGGAAAAAACATTCTAAATTCTCCCTTTGGCTCTATTGATTGAACATAATTTAGTCAGAGAATGTATCAAAGAGATGCCATCTCAAAAATCTTCTTTGGAACAGAATCATGGATTATAAAATCAGAAGAGACCACTTCAGTCACCTACGCTGAGCTTCAGAACACCACAGAACCCAGAACTACCCCGAATTAATTTGAACTATAGCATGTCTTTTACAAATAACTAATGGACCAAATGCATTTCTGTTGCAGCAGAAATTAAGAACTATAGAGTAGTTTAGGTTGGAAGGGACATTAAAGATCATCTAGTTCCAGCCTCTCTGCCATGGGCAGGGACACCTCCCACAAGACCGGCTTGCACAAGGCCCTATCCAATCTCATCTTGAACACATCTAGGGATAGAGCATCACAACTTCCCTGGATAACCTGTTCAAATGTCTCACTACCCTCATAGTGAAGAACTTCTTCCTAATTTCTAATCTAAATCTACCCTCTTCCAGTTTGAAGCCATTACCCCCATCCCATCACTACAAGCCCTTGTAAAAAATCCCTCCCCCTCCTCAGCTTTCCTGTAGGCTCCTCCCAGATACTGGAAGATTCCACCAGAATGTATCTAGCTTTATTTCTTTCCAAATTTACTTCTTTACACTTAAAACAGACAAGGAAGTTTACCTGCTCCCTTCATGTATCCTAACATAAATTAAAATTGCAGTAACCATTACAGCCAAAGAGAATATCTGTTTTGCCAACATGCATTATAAAATAACCACAGATTTATCAATGCATTGATAACTAACCTATGCAGACAAATCAAAGCATCCAACTTATTCATCTGTTATAGATTAAGTCATTCATATGTTAGAGATAATGTCCTCTTTTTCTTTTTTTAAACTCCTTCATCCTTATTTCATTACATAAACAAAGAGAAGTAAATAATTCAAAGAGCACTTAGGAAGAAACAATGCTTCATTAAAAAAAATAATAAGAAATGCAAGGTTTTTTTCTGAAGTGGTTGAATTAAGTACCTGAAATACAGCATTAAAGCAATTCCATAGAACATCAGAGTATGTAACAGGCAATGTTTGCAGCCAAGCTCTTAAAATAGGCTTCCAATCTAACACTGAAGAACTCATGAAGACCATCCCATTACGAGAAACCGTTGCAGGGGAAGCATTGTCAATGTTATGAGGTTCAAAAATAATTTTGCAACTGGGGGACATCGGAATACGATCTCCATTGGCCAGAGTAAGGGTTTTATTATCGTCCAGAACAGAGTTCAGATTTTCAATCCATATTGCATCAACAGGTCCATCCAAAACTATCCAGATATGCTCACCCTAAAAAAGGAGAGACACACAAATGCAACTTTATGTACATTGACCAAAAATATACATTTACTTCATCTCAGAGAATGTACTCTTGCATACAAATACCAAGTCATACTTTGGTGCTGATAAGTTCAGCATGAACTGTAATTTTTATAGTTTTCCCAGTGATTTTAATCCTTCTTTTGTTATCCTGTGTCACATACATTTAAGAAAGAGTGACAAAAATTAATGTGTGCTGTTCTAAGCATAAAGCTGCCCCTTTCTTCTACAAAAGTACATTGGTCAGTCCAGCATCCACCAAGATGGATGAAAACTTTTCCCATTAGTCACAGACAGAGGCACACGGTCAATGTTTGTGGATGTTACCTAACATGTAAGACATCCCGTTTTACAAGTGAGAACTGAATGAAACTTCAGAAGATTTGAGTTTAATTATGATTCCATGAAACATCATCTGCAGGTTTGATAAGAGAATTGAGAAATGCCTATATTGATTTCTTACCAAAGCCTCTTACATTCTGCTATAAGTAGTGAAATAGAGTGGCAATGACACAAAACCAGACAGAAGAAAATTAACTTTCCTGTCCTCATGTCAAAACACGAACAGCCTTTGCTTTGTGTATGAATGGTAGGATTACCTGCTTACAGAAGGAAGCAAAACCCTTAAAATCTGTTCCAATTTAATGCTGGAACTTCAAGTGCTCTCTGGCATATACATATAATTGTGACACTCACATACATTGAGCTAGTAAGACACAAAGCAAAACACTGTATTTTCCCATTTGATTTTATATGAGAAAATCTTTCACATAAATGGCAGGTAATGACACCTTATGGAAACAGTATTAAATGTCCTTATTAACTATCATGATACAATATCCATTACCTTCTTTGCTTTTAAAGTTTTTCTCCATAATGTAGAGAAAATACCATCTGTCCAGTCATTTGTAGCAACATCAAGGGTACCAAACATCTGGGAAGCTGTGATTGCCTTTGGGTTCATTCTCATCTCTTTATGAGGAGCACCACAATCTGTCATTGCTTTCATCAAAATATTAATGCATTTTGTCTTTCCTGCACCAGTTGGACCCAGAGTCATCATACCTTAAAACAATATAAACATACTTTAAAATGAAATGTCAAAATGTCATGCTACCGTTTAATGGTTCTTTGCATCAATGATCCTTGTTTTATTTTTATCAAAAGCCAATACAAAAAAGATGTTTCTCATTCCCCTTAATGTTGACTGAAATGGAATTTAAATTAAAAGGCCTCTATAAATGTCTGCTCTATTATGATAGGCAAGCCTATGTGGGTCTGTATCCTCCCTCAGGCAGTTCTTTTTCTTTTTCTAATTGGAAAACACAACTGCCTTTTGATGTTCGCATGCAATGACATTGACATGACTGGTGGTAAACAAAACTAGTAAGTTCTAAATGTATTTAATGAGAATTAGTAGTTGCCAATGATATATAAAACCAAGTGTTTCCTTCTGAAGCAAAAGGAACAAAAATACGTTCCTGCATCCCTCCATGATGGAATTTTAATACATCTTTCTTACATTAAAAACAGTTAACAGCAACCAAACTTCTAGTTTCATCAGTGTACTCACATACTGCCTAAGGAAAAAGAAGCCATGTCTTCAACAATAAATTGAGCCTACAGTTGATCCTTTTCAGTTATATTTTCTGAATCATTTATACAAGATGCCCAGATTCCATCCAAAAGCAGATGGGACATTCAAACTGAGTCTTCCAAAGTCATCTAATGGAGCTAGATAACTCCTGCTAACCCTAAGGGCAACTGGACAACATAACCCTTAGCTGGCTTTGAAAACCTCTTCAACATAGCTCTGAAACAAATAATCACAAACCCAAACTACAGGCTTAATCCAGTACAATGCAGACTGCTTGATGTTTTCTCTAAAACTAAAGGGAGCTGAATGTTCCCAAAAACAATCTGAGCCTACAGACAAGCACTTGCTCATGCCATATGTTACACATGGGGAGATATAATCCAATCCCCTCAATGCTAATGGAATGGCCTTTCTACTGGTTTCAACAGCATTTCAGTCAAAACTGGTATGCAAAAGAGATTTCAGGATCCATGCACTGATTCTCCACACACAAGTGTACATGTGTATGCATGTGTGCATGAACACTTCATCTGCACATATTGCCTCTATTTCAACCAAAAGATATTATGCATTTTACAGATTTTTCCTCTTTACTTTAAATCCCATTGTGGTATCTCCAAGGGTCCACGAGTAGGACAAACAGAAGTCAGGAAAAGAGAATCTGTTTTCCCTTCATGCAATAACTTGTGCCACAGAAGGGCCCTGGGTGTCCAAGCATTAGGCCAATTGGAGCTGCATGACTAACTGGGAATAGTGGGGACATGTGGAAAGAAGAGGCACCTAAGTAGAATGCCACAGTGGATCCTGAAATTTTTGAGGGGGGAACAGTGGTCTGTGGTGTGTCACAGACCAAGCCGCTTCTTCCAACAAGAGGTGCATTTAATCATGACTGAAATCACTAAAAACATCATGGTTTTATATAGATATGGGTGTTATGATTTGATATGGAACACAGAACCCAGGGGTCTGGATGTAAATTATTAACTCAGCACAGCAGTAACCAGTTCTTTGGTCTAGCCAATAATCTGAACTAAATGTTTGAGGCATTAAGGTCTCAGACTGTGCTGGGCAAATGAGTATTTCCTTTTATTTGTTCCATTAGTTTAAGCTTACTATTCTCTTATTATGACATGAAAAGGGATAATAAAAAAGGTGACATCTTCATAAACCTTTGCTCCTTTAGTTACATTTCATTTTTATTTTGTTCTTCATATACTAAGAAATCCTTACTTGTTAGAGGTTATGGAGGTGGGGGACATTTCAAAGTAGGGGTATTTTTTTCTCACTCAGCTGGGAATTCTATACCTAGTTTTACTATTGTCTTTGGTACCCTTCATAGGACAGGATAAACTTTACTCATTAATCTTTTGCGCATTGTAAAACTGTATTTTCATAGAATCACAGAATGATTGAGGTTGGGCAGGACCTCTGGAGGCCATTTTGTCCAACTCCCCTGGTCCAGCAGGAGGTGGGATTATTTCTCGTCAGTGTAAATGGCCAGAACCGAACACAAAGAATTACATTTCATGCTTGGTAGAATCTATCAAAGTAAAGGTTTGACAGATTACTTCTCATAATCTTCTCAGCATCATAATCTCACAGTAACATTAAACATGAGCTTCATGACTGAACTGTTTCTGAGGGCAGCAATTGTTTTCAGAATACTGAACAAAATCGGCTGTTTCTGAATTTTAATGTATACTCTACATTTTAACTTGTTCCATAGAAATTTCAGTCACTGAAGGCCACACTCATATTTCCCATAAAAATGTAATACAACAAAGCTAAAATCTCACTATGTGTGCATTGCACACCAGAAAAAAAGCAGAACAGTTTCCTAGCAAAATACAAATATAGGCTTTAAAAATGACATCTGTTCAATTTTAAAACACATTTTTTTGCTAAAATAATCTGCATTCTGCAGCAGATAATATAAAAAACTATTGCTTTTATGAAGTCTTAAAACCTCATCTAGCATGCTAACCATGTCGGACTCGCTGAGTTTCATACAGCTGAATGAGTTTAAGTATCCATGGTGGATGATGAATAAGCCCTGCTTTCTCTGCCTGTTTCTGGATGGCTGACTGTAGTTCAGGATACCCAGCTTTATCCAGAGTAATTCCAGGGAATAGGTCATTAATGAGACTCATAAATAAAGGTTCATCCTCATCCACCTGTCAAGCATAAAGTAGGGGAAAATACATTATTTATTCATTGAAATTATTATTACATGTGTAAACTATTCTCAAGAATACACCATTTAAAAGATAGAAGTAGAAACTTTATCTTTTCCAAAGAAAATATTATAATTATAAATCAGTTTTATTAAGTAAATTTCATACAATGCAGTCATAAGTAGTAATTTCTAAATCAAAGCTTACAAAAATGTTAACATCTTAATATTTTCTTCAATATACACACACGCTTCTTCATTTGTTACATCTACCAGCAAGATTTATTCAAATTGTATTTTGTCTTGGATTTTTTATGATTTTGTTCCTTTTGTAAATCACTGAAGCATGCCTATAGGTTTGAATGCATGTACCAATGTGCTGAATAGATTAATATCAGAAACAGAGTAATTGGTTCCATCACAAAACTGGCTCCCAAGGTAAATACACAGTCTAGACGTGCTATAACCTTTCAATTACAGCAATAAAAAGGAAGATGAATACTTTAAATAGTATCAGAAGAGATTAGACTATACAAGTAGGCGTTAGCTGCTACCAATTACCTCACTCATTGCAATTCTTAGGATATTCTGAAAAGGCAACAGACTCCCAAGAAATGTATAAATTGAAATCCTGGATTAGGAAGGATCTTTAATGACATTATTAAAAGTTAATACAATGTATTCTTCCTTTCTCTCCTTAGATAGAGCAGAAAGAATAAAAAACAAGAGCTAATTAGAGGAACAGGTTAGGTCCCCTAGGATCTGATGGTATTTCCAATGATTTTTTTCAGCTACAGGGTTCTGGTGTGTTTCCCTCTCTTTAAAAGAGCTCACACCATAACTGTATTCTAATTCTCAGCTCACTGATAGACCATATTAAAAACTGCAGAATAATGTATCCAACTGCTGAAGATAAAGAGCTTTTCAAAGTGTGTAATAATACACTTAAAAATGCAAACAAAGTACTCTTTTTGGAAAAGTCACCGGTGTTACAGTACCAGTTTGGAGAGGTTCATGTCCCGCAGAACTCTCATCACGACAGTTTTCTCTGGCTCTTTGGGATTAGATCTTTTCACTGCTCCAAGTGTTCTTAAAACAGACAGGATATTTCTAAGCCCAAAGTCATAGTGAACCTTGAAATAATGCATAAACACAATTGATACCACAAAGATTAAATACTTTAAAATCAAAAGATGGCTGAAAATAAATTCATTAAATCAATAAATATACTATTGAACATTTAAATATTATGAATTTCACAGCTCCTCATGTTTTCAACTACATTTCCAGTTCTGTTGCTTTTATATCCTGGAGATATTTTTCAGTGTTTTACGTCCATACCAGCCAAGTGTCCCTTTTGGTGGTAGACTACCACTTTTACAAGTCATCTGTGACAGAGCTGCATCTTCTCTCATTTTCCTAAGTTCTTTCTAGTTTGCCAGATGCACAAGCAGCAAACCACATGCCTTCAGAGTACTCTGTTTTCTGCTTACAAAAGGACTGTTACTGTCTCAATATATGGTATGGGAATTAATGACTAAAAGGGTCAATCTCTTGCTGATATAAACATACTGAAATTATTCAGATGCAGTTTGGTATATGCAAACCTATCCTATTCTGTACTTAATGACTTGCTGCACTGTGGATGGTTTCATAACAACGTGGCTCAGAAGAGAAAGATTTTCTTCCAACAGCCATGTGCATCCTAGAAGTGTATCTAAACCAGCTTTGGATTTAGGTGTGTAACGGCTGGAATATCTTCACTTTCCCTATGGGCACAGCTGCATATTTGCAGAGCTATAGAGACATATTCAATTAATTTTAGCACTTGCACCTGAACATACAATTCTATCTTAGTTAACACAAATTTGAAAATATATGCAAATGTTCTGTAATGTGTTCCCTCTTTGACCGCTGATGCAAGACCTAGAAGGAAAGCTATTAGAGTAAGGGTTTTAAATTCTCATCTCCACTACTGCTGGCTGCTCAAAAAACTAAGTGGTAAAGACAGACATAGAAGGAGATAATAAAGATATTCTTCTATTTAGAGAATAACTGCTCTCTCTGATTGATTGGAAATGTTTTTGATACCAAGCGCATAGATTGTGTTTTTACACTATCTGTTGTGCATTGACCTTGGCCAGCTCCCAGATGACCACTCAGCCACTGTCTCACTCCCCACACTCAACAGGACAGAGGGATAAAAAAAAGATTAAAAGAAAGCTTATGGGTCAATATAAAGACAGAGAGATGACTTACCAATTACCATCACAGGCAAAACAGACTTAACTTGGGGAAAATTAATTTAATTGATTGCCACTTAGGATATATTTGGAAGGTGAGAAGCAAAGACAAAATTAAAACAGCACCTTCCCCCCCACTCTCCACCCCTATTTCCCAGGCCAACAAATTGGAACAACGCAGTAAGTACAAATGAGAATTTTCAGCAAGAAATACCTTACTGATTAGGTTTGCAGCTGATACAAAGCTGCTGAACTAGACCACAACTAGAGTTCAAAATTACTATGAGAAATTCAATAAATTATCTATGTATGACGCAAATAAATAAAGAGAAGTGCAAAATACTACACAGATGGAAATAAACAACTGCACAAATAAAGGAGAGTAACAACTGACATTGAACTGAAGATACAAGTGAAGGAAGGAATAACGTCCAGCACAAAAATGACCACAGAAACTGAGGCATTGAGCAAATTTAATCCTACTGAGGCCAAGCCTAAGGAAAAAAAGAGATCCATACTCAAGACTCTGAAGGCAAGCCATGCAGCTAACTGTTGAAACTGTGCATACACAAACATTCTGAAACAATGCCCAGAAATTGCACTTAAAAGAGAGCTCTTGGAAAATGATCCTCTGACAAACGCAGCCTATAAGCCTGGTAACCATAAAACACAGGAAGACAACAGGACTGAGAGAACAGGTTGGACAGCAACAAAAGGACTAACACTAGTGATGCTAGATCAATATAGAGTGGTTCAGATTGCCTAAAAACTGATCTGAAGTAAAAATTATGACCCTTCAGAAGGTAGCCTGCAGTATAAAGCCAATGAGTAAAACTCTCTCAGAAAAATAAACTTGAGGAATGAAAATTGGAATCCAGTTTGGTGTTATATACATTGAGAATGAAATTATAGATATATGGAGAAAGGAAAAGAAATCCAAATCTGTACTTTTTGTTTCAACTCTGAAATAATGACAGCAATATGATCCACCATTATCTTATTATGCTGTATTCCAGGATTTCTACATGGAACTCAACAGAGTCATTAAGAAACACACGGTATAGAACACACAATCAATATGCCCTGGTTCATTAGGATCCAATCAAAGCAGGCATTTGAGCTGTAATTTACCTACCATTGATACGATTTCTCTTTGAGACCCTCTAGTGGACAGCCAGCACAGGGCATTCAGAAGGCAACAACTAGATCTGCTCATAAAAGCAGCTTTATCCTTTGCTTCTACTTAAATACCCCATACCAAACAGAATAGCACTTTTCTGGTAGCACTCAGCAAGACAGTGCCTTCTGGGCACTCTTCAGTTATTTCCAGTTGTCACACTGCCTCTCCAATAGATCTAGCCTTCATAAGTGAGGAGACTGAAAAATGTGTCCTCTACGAAGTTCAGCAGGGCAATATACATTGTTCCTCATAACTTCTCCAATAACTGCATTCAGTTTAAAAATGAGAAATCAAACTTCCTTTACTACACAAATTAGTGAGAAAAGTAAAACTGTGATGATCTCAGACTGTTTCTAGAACGTGAAACTGAAAAACCTAAAAAATGAATAGGTTCATGAGTACAAAAATAATTATATATTCTATGAAAGTATATTCTCTACATACCCTTCCGGTGACAGCTTACAGTTGGACAAATATTTATTTTACCTGTTTAGATAACTGCTCTTCACAGAGTTTGTAGAGTGTATAGAATTTCTGACTAAGGACTTGGTTGTCTCGGAAACCAGCACTTGCCAACTTGACTCGCATAATAATGCTACGGTCAGGCACCATCATAGCGACTGTGCGAAACTGAATCTTCAGATTTTCTGGAAGTTCCTGTCGCCCTGCATAGCCAGGGTTCTGAAAAATGCACAATATAAAATAAAATATTTTATAATGAAAGCAGAATAGGAAGGTTTATCTCTTCTGATAATTATTTGGCAAACAGAGAAGCACATGCCAGATTACAAAGGGTAACTCAAGTATGTCACAATTACACATCACTACACAGTTGCCTAAATACTGCAGTTCATGAAGTATGTGGTATTGCATGTGTTATTTGGAGATGTCCAAGACATACAGACATAGACAGAAAACCATTTACAGATCTTGTTGAAGCTGTTTTTAATGGTTAGTTGCTCGGGGTCTTGATAGCATTCCAGTGATGGAGCTTACTGTCCCTTGTAAGCATTCCCAGACCATTTCAGTGCAGTCAGTCAAGCACTGCAAGCCGTTACTGAATAGAATTGAAACTAATGGATCTGACCTTAGACATGAATGTCTAAGTCATTCATGTGATTACTGCATGGCTCAGTTGTGACAACAGTAGTTGCTGGTCATGCAGTGATAACTTTCCTAAACTCTTCCAGGCTGTTTCCAAACTCTCTTCCCACTGACCTTTGTATGTCACTAATTTGGTCTGTTTTTCAAATTAAACTGATAACATTAACATCTTTTCAAAGGTAAAGACAAATGCTTCCATTCTGAGTTGCGACTACGTAGCCTACAGGTAAGGAGGAGGAGATGCAAAGATGCTTTTAAGGTATCTTACACTTTCCTGCTTCTTTGCCTCCTGAACCACTAGAAGCAGTCCACAGGCACCAAAGATAAATCTTCAGGAGGCCAGTGAACCAGTGTGAGTGGTTTCCTTCATGCTGTCATGTAGAAGGATTGTGGTCAAAAGTTCACAGGTGGTGAAATACTGACCAAATCAACTGCAGGAGTCCTTGCAGTGGTCAATTACTTTTGCTTTATTTTGACAGACTTTGGCTAAAAATATGAGAGGGTTTGGTTTCGTTTCCATCTGCCAAATATTCAACTAAAAAAAAGCTCTTAAAATATGTAATTAATGGTAATTGCATATCTCAATACCTAAATTTCAGTTAAAAACATGTGCAAGAGAAAGTATCATCATTATTATTTGACCAAATTATATTCAAATTGTATTCACTATTTTCTAACAGACAGTTCCAATTATTTCAACAGGGAAATTTCAACAGGAAATGAAATAGGAAAGATTTTTCACCATTATGTAATTTACACATATTCACACACATACCATAGTCAGAAATATACCAAATTCTCTGTCCATGTCGACAACATCACCATCAGTGAAAACAAACTGAGGTTTCTTATTTTTCTTACACTGAAGTACGATATATATCTGCTGGGCAGCTACTGACAAAACTGGGAGTTCAATGCGGTTAAATTCATCAAAGCAACCCCATGCACCTGACTGGGCTAAACCTAAGAAAGTAAAAAGAAAAATATTTTGTTAAACTGTGAAATGAAACAAGACTCATTTATTTATAAAATATAGCATGTTCTATACAACTTAATGTAACGTGAGAAGAACAGAGAGCATGAACACTGAGTAAAATGGGAAGTAAAAACTCAGAACAAATTGAGCTGTGTATTAATGACACCCAACAAAGAATTGCCCCTTGGAAGAAAGATATAGAAACTTCTCTACAAAGAATCCTACACTTTTACTGCAACAATAGAGCAGAAAGTGTCCAGTAATACTGAATACAGCACCTGGTAGCATGAACATGCATATAGCATGGAAAGTCATCTATGCAGGGGGTAAAATTGTCAAAGATGAGCTTGAGAGACACCTACCTAAATGAAAAGCATTGAATCAAATCAGAAAGCACTACATTTGTGACAGAAACATTGTAGCATTTTATAACCATTCATTCATAGGTCAAAAGTTGTTGTAGAATAGCATCCTGCTGCTCAAGAGAGAGGAATCTGATGCCACAGTTACAACCGTTATTTAGAACAGGTCATGGAGTTCTAGATAGACCTTAGTATCCATAAACATCATGAAAGGAAGGTCTTTTGGGAGATTCAGGTACTCCTTCTGTATCATGTTAGCAGGATTGAAATAGGAGTGGCAGCTTTCCAGAGCAGTAAGTGGGAAAGGTATGTAATTCCCTGCTATTCCACATTCATTTCACAAGATAAAAAGGCTAGTAAGTCTACACAGGAACTTCACAGAAGCCGTCTTCTTGCTTTTCAAAGCCCACATTGGACTAGTATTTCCTATTGCCTGGGTGCAGCAAGGACCTGGATCCATAATTGAACCGGTGCTACAAATGTTCAGAGGTGTGAACTCCATCTTGGGCTGGTGGAGTTCCATTTGACTTAAACCATTTGAAGGCAGTGCTAAATGTAGAAATAAAGCACTTGTCCAAGAAAAGGCATTTGTGTGTTTGCAATGTTGAACAACTATGCCAAGGGCTTTCCTGAATTCCCATATTTTATATGGCAGTGCCTATAGCACTGATAAAATAAAGACACTTAAGCTAACGGAAGACAAAGTACTCAAAAATAAATAGCAACACTATTAATACATATTTATCACTTTGTTTTGTATTCTTTTTCATGTTTTCTCTTCTGTTGTCTTCGCTCTGGCCCGTTCTGCTCAATTATCCTTCTTATCTTCCCTGTACTGTTCCTTGTCTGATCTCCTCTTGCTCTTTAAGATGTTTCTCTAGGAACTCTCATCTTACTCCAAATCTCCTTGAGGCTCCTTTTATGTTTCTTTTCTGTCACTCTTCTACTCTGTCCCATAGAAACATAGAATGCATTGGGCTGGAAGGGATCTCTGAAGGTCACCTAGTCTAACCCCACTGTAGTGAGAAGTGACATCTTCAACTAGAGCAGGTTGCTCAGAGTCCCACCAAGCCTTACCATCTTCTACTGCAATCAGATACCATAGCAAAATCAATACTTGTCAGTTTTGCCAGGTAGTAACAAAAAGAAAAAAAAAAAAATATTCTTAGATTCAGTTTTTACCTTTCTTCCTTCCCATTAACAACTTCTTTTAATATTGTTGCATTTATTGGCCTTTTTTACCCATGAAATTTTTAAGAACTCTTCAACCAAATTAATAGAGTCACACCAGATCAGAACCAGTGGTAGTACAGCCAGAATTGGCCCCTTAAGACTTGATTAAGCCATGACAACACTACAAATCTCCCATTAAATTCAATTCAATTCCATATGTTGAATAATCTTTTTCCTAAACTGCTTCTAACTAATTTCTGTGATATTACAAGGAAAAACATAGACCAAAGAAAAGAATTTGAAGATAATAAAAAGTCACATGGACTTAATTATAAAATATAAAAGAAAATGGAATATATACAAATACAACAATGCCATAAAAAGCAAAGATTAAAGTAACTTTATATCCAGATACCAAATATAAAACATGAAAGACTCGATCCTGCTGTCTTTAAAAACAAATGAAGAATGTTCCTGGACTTCACTGGTGTGGCAGCTAGTCCTTTAACTAATGTTCTCCCTCTTGTTTGAGGAACATCAGGGCCCTGAATGCACCAATAAGCCTTAACTGATCTGACCAGCCTTCCCTGGGGCTTCTACACATACTCTGTGTCCTCCAGCCCAGGAGCTCCATTCCAGCTCAGGCAGGTCTGAGGTATGTTGTATGTAGAGCTGGGCACAGCTCTACGTCCTGTTATCCTGACTTGCTGATTGAACTTCCTGGAGGGCCCCAGAACTACCCATAGGCTTACCTCAAGCCTTGCATCCAGTTGCTTCTGACTGTACTTCCTAGATGGACTCTGGACCCAGCTTGTTATTTCACCTTGTCTGATGGTCACTGAACAGCTGATGGAACAAGCTGTCACCAACCTGCCCTACTCAGACACCATGGGATGTGCCCTGGTCAGTGATGTCCCTGCCCCTGGCTGTGTGGTGGTCATCCTGGGCTCCTGGCTTGCCTTTGCTCGTGGAGTTCCCCTATTCTTGCTGGTCCCTAATAAAAAATTATTGCAGATATTTTTTCAAATGCATTTGGGCCCTTTTGTTACATGTGTTATATGACTACTAGGATGCATTTAAAAAAAAAAAAAAAAGGTTTTTTTCTACTTGGTTTATTGTATTCAACATCAATATCTACTCTTTGGACTGCAATAAGGAAAAGCCCTAAGCTGGATATTCTTTAACAAAGAAACTCTATTCCATATAATATTGTCTCTTACGCTTACTATTTGTATATTAAAGGGTTTTGAAATTACTTTCTCTATAGAATGGTGAGGTTCAGCACTAACCAAACAATTTTTCCTTGGGCAAGGATAAAACCAAAATCGCTTGTTCTGTAATGCCACCTGCTGCACAAAGTTAGGAAACCTGACTCTGAGGCAAGGCCAACATCCCACAGCTTTGAATAAATTCATTTCCTGCAAAATTATTTCATTCTGGTGGTGTTTAAAAGGGAAAGAAAATACACACATATGTATACACCCCACATGCACAAGCAAACTGTCAGCTGCAAAACAGCTTGGAAAGAATGTCATTTTATTGTGCTCTGTCATACTGTGCATTACTTTCTGTTCCTGCACAGAACTGATGGTAATCCAATATAGAAATGGAATAAAAGCAGAAAATAAAGGACAAGACTAAAGAGATCTTTAATTATGTCTAAGAAATGTGACAACCCTGTTGCCCCCATCAGCACAGATGTCCTACAAACCTGGTCCTCACATGACAGGAGAATCACACAGCAGAGCTACGAAAGACTTCAAAATGCTTCTCTGCAATGTAGTGCCACGTCCCTTTCCATATCAGTGACCCTTTAAACTATACACAGCTGGGTGGCCTGACCTCATGTGCTATGTTAAGGCCACACTCCCCAGTGCACAGGTACTAGGGCCCCCCCACACAAAGAAAATAAGCTGCAGGCTGCTGTGACAACCCTTGTCCCACAAGGTGACCCAAGGGACCAAGTGATAATACCCTATGTGCTGTTCCACACTGGCTGGTCTGTCTAAAAATAGTGTGAAACTGCAGTAACCAATCATGATGAAGCAGATATAAACCCTTTTTTGTATCAAAATGACACATCTCTTTAGATTTTGCGCAGGGGTAGAACTCGAGTGACATAATTCAACGAAAATTTCAGTAAAACAGAAATCTGTCCAGCCAAAGCACAGCACAGAAGTAGTAAGGTTGAATACATTCGCTGGTCCTGAAAGAATTTACAGAGCTCCATACTCATTTATTTACCTTCTGAATTGAGATAAATATCAAATATTACATTAAATATTGCATTAAACATCAAATCACAAAAAGATAACTCGGGTAAGACTGTAACTATAGAAAACAAAACCAAAACAAACACGACTTTTATACTCATCTACAGACAACCACAGATGAAAGGTTTCCTACAGGGTATTCACCAACACTCTTCAGTAATAGCAATGAAGTGCCCCTGGTTTGCTATTCCTGGGCAATTTTAGCACTGAATTTGATGTAATAGAAAACTTGAAAATTTTCCTTCTTACTTGCTTCCCTGGTACTTTCGTGGGTTACTTCTGGTCCAGTTCATATGACCAGTTATTCCTGAACCTACTTTTTGCTTCAAATTTCAAAACAAAAACTATCAAAGATGAAAGTTCAAGCCTTGGACACCTTGACTAGATCATCTGCTTATGTATCGCTGGAGTCGCACAGGAAAACAAAAAGAGACAAGAAGGCAAAGAAATAAGGAGACAGAACCTGAGCTCTGAGTCAACCAGGAGAAATTTAAATTATAATTTTATAATATACAACAGATGTTTTTTATATTAAATTGTATTATATTCTATATTTCTTTATTCTGAAGATCAAATTTATTATCTTTAGAGAAAAAAATCTGGAAACATGGCTGAAAACATGACAACACCACCTCCACACCCCTGTTACTGTTAAATTTGCTAATATCTGATAACTTGACCTACAGCAGTGGGTGAAGAAAGAAGTTTGGAGAAGGAAACACTGGTGATGGAGTACAAAGCCTATCACACATAGGCGGAATTCTGAAGAATTTCCCAACATGCACACTAAAATACATAGTAAGTTTCATGAGAACTTTCTTGCCAGTCTGCATGAAAGTGCTTCTACAGCTGTGAAGGACTATCCTTCTTTTCCATTAAAGATTTAATATGCATTAAAGCATCTTTCTCTGAATTCACTTTGCTCCTCCTACTAAACCAAAAAGAGCTCATTTCCTTCCCTGACTTCAGTATATCCACTCTTCATGAAATACCAGATTATCTTAAAGATATTTCAAAAATTGTGACTCCAAGACACACCCTTCCAAGTTATAAAAATAAGTCCACAGCAACTAGTGCCCTTCACAAATGAAAGCATCTATGACTTATGTAAGAATAGAATCCTACTTTTCCTCCCAGACACACAACAATCTGCTGAATGCCAAAAAAAATCACCCTATTCAGGCTCTATTCAGCTGCATCTATTATCTTATTCCCAGGCTAATTCTCTGACTATTAAGGCACTATCCCACTAGCAAATTGACTGAGGTAAGCAGTCACAGGTATCATGGGTAACTGAGCACCAATTTGTTGAGTTCTATAAGCATCTTTTCTAACTCATATTGAACACCAGCATGCTATTAAATGAGATAGCCAGGTAACAAGGACACATTACACAGTATTACTTCACTTTTGTTGCTTATGATGACAATACTACATAGAAAATGGTCACCTTATAGAAAAACAACAGAAAAAGAAAGCTGAGCCATAAAACTCAGCTCATGTTCTTAGACACAGAAATTGTGCCCAGTTTTACTGAATTAAGGCAATGACAAGCTGCAGTTATCACTATTGCCTCAATCTGAAATGAAAAAGGGTAAGATACCAAATTGCTCAGGATAAGAAGGGAGATACAAAGCAAGGATACAGAGGCTAGATGTCTGAACTGACACAAGTCACAAACAGTTTAATACAAAGGAGTCAGGAAAAAATGTGATAATATAAAGAGAAACAAACATTCTCACAGGAGGAGCAGAGAGGAAAAACACAACAGCTTGGTGAGATCAAAGACAAATCTACTCCAAGGAGAAACAAAGGCGGACATCCACCCTCTGGACTGATGACTACGGGTACAGCAGAGACCCAGTAGCTGACTGCGCTTGGCATTATGAGTATATTCATGCTTAGCCAGACAGCAAGATGGTCCTGGCCCTCTTCTGTTTATTACCAATGAGCAAAATAAACTTGTGACACTGAAAGTCTGTATGCACAATAAAAGGCATGCAACTAAAAGCTGGCCCAAAGATCTAGAGGTTACAAGAGGTGCTTTGAGAAACTTGTGACCTTGACCGAAGGTATACACACATGCAGCCAGTTCAGTTTGTAGCTTAGAAATATTCCCCTGTTTGTGTTGCATTATATAAATGGGCAGCTTTCCATAGCTTCTGGTAACTAGGTAACCATCTTTTCTCTTGATAGGTGAAGATCTGACCTTTTTTATAAACCACAGTATTTACCTCAAGTAAGGACTACAATAACGCAACACATTCAGTACAGAAGCCAGCAGCTTCTGTGGAATTTTAACCCATATCCCCATGTAATCTAATGGGAAACTTGTATTCTGCTCTTGCTGCTCATAGGAGCACCAAGCCACTTTCAGCCAAGGCAGTGGAGTGGATACCTGCATTCATCTAAAAAGACCAAAGCTAAAGCTAAACAAGTTAAAAGACTGCCTAATGCTTTAGACGAAGACTGTGATCAAACTTTCCATTCTTCTGGCATTAGCAGAACTTCAAGAGTGGGTACTTTCTGGGATGAGTTCAGGACCAGGGATTAAATTCTCAACAAGAGCTAAAGATGGTCACTACCTCTGCTACTGGTTGCTTCCGTATTTACTGCACTACCTCAGATTCCTGGTATGGAAAAGATTGGGCTGGTGTAGCAGGAAGCACTTTATCCTCTCATTGTAGCAGTGTCTGCTTGATTATTTTCTCCAGCTATTCTGCTTGTTCCAAACAGGCCCCTTACTGCAGCTCCAAGTAGGGAAACCCCAGTGGGAGTGAAGGCAACAGACATGCACTGTTCTCTCTCTCAGTGAGAGAAAGACATCAGTGCATTTCCAAAGCTCAGCATATCAATTCTTTCATGACTCACGGTTCAGAGGAATAGGAGGTGGAGGTTGGTTGAGGCAAAGAAAGCAAGAATGGAAAAGTTTCCTTCTTATCTTTTTTTACATTCTTATAAATGGAGCTAATGTGCTCAATTAGTGAGAAGGAGGGCACTCTTCAGAGAGCTATAAAACTTCTGAGTCATTATTAGATAAACTGGTTAAACCATATGATACCTTGTGTTAGATTTAAGAGCCTACCACTCACAGAAAATAGTGGCATTCTGTGATCTGCCAGTCCATATAACCAATATTAGTTATATACAAGAAAATATACATAATGGAGTCCATAGATATTGGATCAGTTCATAAAACTGACTTCAAAGCTCTGCTTACCACAAAAAAAAAAAAAAAAAAAAAAAAAAAAAAAAATCAGTTTGACCACTATCTCATTTTCCTAGTTTCAGAAAAGTTCTAGAATTTGAAATAAGACATTGCACCACTTTGCTTGTTTCCCTTCCTTGCATAACATCACTGAGCTTCCTATTTGTCTTGCTTGATACCAAAAGGGCAAGGGAGGGCTAAATATCCCACCCCCTTGGGTTGGGTGGGATAGAGGCATAAAGAAAACCAGTAGAAAGGATAAAAGAGAAAAGGAAAAGAAGACGTAGATAGCAAACAACAACAACAAAAAGACTGGAAAGCATGTAGGAAGAAAAAAATGAGGAAAAAAGGAGAAATAATCAAATATGAGGAAAAATGGAGAAATAATCAAATATCAGGAAAAGTTGATGAGCATCTGGAAACACGAGGAAACAGAAGAAAGTATCATACTAATCACTGCTAACTCACTAGTGAAGAGACAAAACCTTATGAGTCTAAAATGAACAAACCAGATTATTTCTTACCTTTATAGATACGGCCAAGTCCTCGGTAGTCCATTTGGTCTGAACAATTGAAAACAACAACATATTTTCCCAGGCATTTGCCCATGTCTTTAGTTGTCTCTGTTTTCCCTGTCCCTGCGGGTCCTGCTGGTGCACCACCCATACTCATACCCAGGGCCTGTGCCAGAGTGATGTAACACCTAAAGACAGATAAAACAGTTCTATTAATCCTCTTCCACTATTAATTACTTGAAGTCCATTAATGTAACCACAGCAGTTGTATTAGGCAGAGCTGGGGAAGGGGGCAGAAAGGGGTGTGCTTCTGTGTGGTAAGTCCTCAGTCACCCCTTTGCCCGTTGTGAAGCTGAGTTACCAGGCATTACCTTTGTTCCACTTGCAGAAAAGCAGAAAAGCACACATCCAGCACAGCAGTGACTGCAACAGCCCAGAAAATGCACATGCCAATTCTAAATGCTGAGTACCGAAACACTGTACTATTGTCATTTCCTCACACTAATCACACCTCTCCCTCCATGATTCAACCTCATTCTGTAGCACCCAGGCCCACTGCATTTCTACCTTTTTTTTTTGCCATCTTCCTACTCTCTCCCTAGAGCACACAAGATAGGATTCTCTGATCTGGCAATAGGAAGGCACAGAGGCTGAAAGCAGCTCCTCTTCTTGCCATTTCCCTACCAGCATGCCAAATCAGAGCAGTGATGCCAGTCACATTAAGTCTTTGACTTCCAGGAGGGGAATGGACCAGAGAGAAGATTGTAATGGGAAATGGAGAAAGAAGAGGATGGATGCATGAATCCTAGATCATCTTCTTCTTCAGCCTCCATCTTGGGCTGACATCCTCAGGTTTAAGTCTCAGCCTCCCCAGATGGTGTGAAGGCTACTGAAGGGTGTAGGAAGGCTGTTGTTCTAACCTATAATGCTCCAAAATGCCAGCAAGCCCATTTTAACACTGGAAACTGAATCAATTTATGATATAGCTGGGGAGAGAAAATGGGCACTGAAAAAACCCAAATGATACCAGCTAGTACCGCTTCCTATCAAATAACACATACTCATTCTAATATAATAGCAGTAATAATGCTTTATCACCTTATTACGCAGTAATCAGTTAACAGGCACTCAGTTCACACAGAAAAAATAGCATTCCTAACAATTCTGCTACTGAAAATGAGGCAAGGACAAACTCTGTAAGTAGTACAAGTCCTAAATAGAATATTCATTTCACTTTTTGTATCTACCATGACATGGTCTGTGTCTGACATGATGTTTTGGAGCACTCCATTTCAGTCCCATTACCTTAATGTAATGTACTACCGCCAGTATGTATTTATCATGTGCTTTGGGAATCTTTCTGAACACAAAATCATTAGCCAAACAGCACTTGACTCCAAGCTGATTAATGGCAAGCAATCACTACCTGAAAATTGTCAGAAGCTCACACAAATTGATATAGCAATATTAAAAATATTAACATGGAAAAAGCCTATAAGGGGAATAAAATCTGTTCTTATGAAACACTGCTTAGGTATCGAAGTTTCCCATGCCAAGACTAGAAAATGTCTCTGCTTTAAATACTCTTTCAATATATGAGAGTGGATAGCCATCAATCCCTGCAGCTGTTTGGCTCTTCTAGGTTTGCCCAAAGACAAACACCTGTTTTTTCATTTTTGTTTCTTGTTATTGTTATAGTATAAACTCATTCAAAATGCTCATTTTCTTCAATAATGTTACCCCACGCAAGTTTTCAATCTCATGTGTCAGTTTTCAATCTTGTGTCTCACAGCACCTTGAATCAATTCCTGACCAATTAGGTTGTATTTTAATTCTGTGAACAAATTTTGAATGACAGTTTCTTGATACTGTCTCTCCTGGTGGGCAAAAATATTGTCTGTATGGTAGTACTGCCATACCCACTGATCAACTGCACATTAACTGCTGCAAACAGATCTTTATCTAGCACAGGAATAGTAGGGTAAATAACATGGAATTTGGCTGATGTGTATTACATTTTAAAAGCCAGGTATCTAAGGTTAGGGTTTTGGTTCACTGGGCATAATTTTAGTTCAGAAATTAGGAAAAGTCTTAGATTTCATTAGTAGATAAAAATCTGGTAGCACAGACTGTGCAAAGACAATTCCAACATTATTTCAATGGCCTGCAGTCATTCTTCACACAACAGATGACTGAACATGCATAGTATTCTGGCATTCCTATCTGCACTTAAAAGAACAAGCTCAGGCATAGCAAATACACCTGCCTCTTGCCTAGCTGAAGCACTACCAAGTCCGTTAGGAAAACACGCATCTAATGGAGTTTGTACCGTGCTATACAGCTAACACTCCAGCAAGGAAAAATTCTCCTTATGTTTTGCCCTCAGAGTTTTTTCACTGTTCGTAGCCCTGTAATTCTCCACAGGCCTTGCTTAAAACCATATTGGCACTAGTTATTCCACACTATGTCCTGAGTTCCTGTTTTTCCTTCAAACAAATCTCTTGCTGTAACCCTTAAACTCATGCAACTGCTACCTTATTGTAAGTAGCATTATATTGGTTTTTAGATCCACTCTGTTTAGAGAGGTGACGTGTATGACGTTCAAGTATATTTATCTTGAGCACAAGTAAGATTTTCAATGCCTACCACAGCACATATAGCTCAAGCAAACACTCAAAGAGAATCCAAGACCCCTCCTAGCGGTGCCTACTTCTGCTAGCTGAATATATAAGCACTGGCCTCTGCTGTTCACCAGCAATATTGCAGCATTATAGTGCAACCAAAGAAAGAATTCAGATTCAGGAAAGTTAAAGGAATTGAGTCTTAGCTCCAGTACTATGCATTGCATTTTTTTTATAAGTACCTGTCAGTCAAGGGAGTTATAACAAGCCTGTCTGTACACCCTAAGTATTCATTGCAGTAGGTGAACTCTACATCAGTGATTTGGATGATGCATTTATCCAAGTCTTCAAGAAAATAAAATCGAGACTGCTTTTGCCATTCAAAATCAGATGGAGATTTAATGTTCATACGGACCTACAATAGAAAAGAAAAATCATTAATACAGAATTGAAACATTATAACAAATTCATCTTAAATTCCACACAGAAAAAAAATTTCCTATGCATAAATTCAAGAGCTGGAAGAACAAGTACAGAATCTGTCAGGAGTCAAGACATCAAGAATTATCTTTTCAAACCTATCTGTGACATGCTCTGAAACTTTTGACTACTTTGATTTTTCCTCTGAAAGGTGTACAGTGACTATGAATTGTGCCTTACAGAGACACTGAAGAACAGTGATGGAAAATTTCATTTAAAACTAAATAATAATGCTGGTTATAATGCATGGCATCTGGTGCCATTACTCACAGAAATACCAAATTGTGAACATTTGAATATAATGTATACATGTCTATGTGTTTACTTGGGATTTATTTTTCAATATGAATTTGTCACACACAATTAGATTTGTGGCAGATTAATACATCTTGGTTCATTAGTTTTGACATATGATCTCAAAACAACTGGCCTCTTAGGGAATTTGTAGTCCTGGTTATCCGCCTTGCAAACATGGTGGAAGGTGATGAGGAGGTTCTGGATACTCAGCCACTTCCCTCTACTTCCTCTCAATCACAAAAGGATGTGTTTAACAGGGAATAGAATGTCTTGAGCGAAAAGGATAATCCTAAATGTACCAGTTAAGGAACCTTTCCCCAGCTTTGACATTGCCTCTTATTTTTTATTTCACATATAGAGAATTTAAATTTAACCAATTAAAAAAAAATATTAAATTTTGTTATGACATTAAATTAATTGATAACGAAATGTCCAATTAAGAAAACAATAATGAAAATTAATTAAAAATTAGAGACAGAGGACAAAACCCCATGCCTACCTTAGAAGCCAGCAGTGGCAGCTTTCTAACTTTCTGTATTTTTCTTTATGATTTTCTATCTCTCTTTACACATGCACTTAATTTTTACCTTTCTAACATATACACAAAATTAAATAATGCAGTATTGAATTATTGACCTTTGCATCATGTAAGCTTTTTGAAAGTTATTTTACTTCCAGTTTTATAATTATAGCTTCAAGTATTCAATACACTTATCTAAAGGGAGTCTGATGCAACTCGATTACAAAAAAAATTAAAATATCTGTTCTGGTTATTGTTGCTATCCTTTTCAAAAGGAGCCTCACTGTTTTAACCATTGAATAACTATTACCTTAAATCAACACATAGGCTGGGCTGGATATCACATGATTGACAGCAATACTAAAGGGACTTTTCTTCCATTTACACTTCGATTAAATAATCTATTAAATTTTCAATTTGAGAGAACAGTTTAATTTTAAAAGTTAAACCCTTTTGTTCACAGTGAATTTGCGCATGATTGGTATCAACAGCCATTTTAAAAACTGAAGTCTGAACCCATGAACATACCTGTATATAATTCATCCTTATCTCTGCATGATATTTATATGAAATCAAACTAAATCTGATATGCTCTACCACAGCACTAATGTCAGAGCTACTGAAAGAGAACAGATTGTAAGATTTGTTTATAATTTTTTTGTATGTGCAAAGACTTCCAGACAGACAGTCCCTTCAAAGGTTTTAAAAAACTTACCAAATCATCAAATATATCCTTCTGGTGCACATGAATGGTGATTAAAGTTTCGTATTTTGTGCGCTCCATTCTTGTCAGATTGTGTGTTGTCATGTCAATCAAATCATTTAAAAGTTCCAAAAACTTCTGATTTGTTCTGTGCATTACCTTTTCCACATACCAAGAACAGTCGTATTAATACAACCATCATTTGTTCTTCCAATGTTTAGAATAAATAAAACTAAAAACATCTGCAAAAATATAGGCTCATGATATCTGTGGTCTGCTTTGTATTTATTACTCTTGGAATCCTTAATCTGAATTTGCAGGCTGCCCTCCATGCATGCATACCTAACCTAACAGAGTACAATATCTAGGTGAACAGGTCATACCGTAAGATTGATTCCAAGATTGTTGCTCCTACTACACATTACACGCTCAGCTGATCGCATCCCTGCATGTTTTCCGAAGCACCAGTCTCTGGTTTGGGGTACTGCACATCAGCCCAAGCAGTATCTACTCTCTGAGAGAAGATCTAGCACATCCTCTAACCAGGAGAGGGGGGAAATGTAGTGTAATTTTAGATTCCAATGCTAAAATAATAATTGCTTTTGTGGCACCAGACTCTGTTGCAAAATTTCACAAAATACAATACTAACTTATGTAAACAGCACCAGCCTCTGTCAGTGATGTTCCTGGTACAGAACAGATTATGAAGCGCTGAGGTTTCAGAAAGGGCAGCTCATATATTCTCCTGTTCCAAATGTGAGAACAATCACCCTGACTTTCTGTAAATATATGCAAAGCCTAAACTCACACCGTTTGCTGAGAAAAAAAATGCTAAAAACACTGCAAAACTAATGTAGAACTAAGCAACTTCCCCACCCCCCAAATACATACACAGAGTTCATCCCAAAAAAAACAAAAATGGTTTTCTAGTTAATGCAAAAGAATCTTTCCATCTAGTTAGTATATGAGCTGGAGCAGACTAAAAGCAGGTCTATGACCTTTTAACCTTTGTACAATGCAGAAAATGTAGCACTAAGTGGTCTTCTCCAGAGTCTAGAGTTTGTTTTCTTTCAGTATCAAAGCAGAGCGTGGTACTGTTCCCCTGCATTTACTTTTCTGGTAGGATCGTGTTACTAGTTCATACTCCAGTCTCACTGTATATTCTTGATTAACAGGAATTTGCAGTGCTTTAGTTCAAATCCTCTCCTTCCTCCTTCATAGATTCAGTGTCAGTAATAACATCTTGGTGTTAACAGTATCTTCTCTACATGATTTAGAACAAACTAGCACCTCCTTAAATGGTTTTTATTCTTTCCCTTCCCTAAGAAAGAGCTCATCAACTAAGAATTGAATACACTCTGCTAAAGCAGATCTGTGAAGCACAGTTATTTCCCCAGATTTTGGGAGCTTTTCTTTCTTTCCAAATTTGATTTTGGGAAACTAATGGGATAAGATTCCCTATATTCCCAAACTGTGAAATTGTCCCTTCCCGAGATGACTGCACTGACAGAACAATAGAGAAAATCACAGGATTAGGAACAATTCTAAAGCACATGCTGAGGGATGATGAAGAGGTACGTTCTCCTAATACATATTTTACCATTCTGTTTTCCTGTTAGTTTACTTTTTATTCCGGTTACTTAACTAGTATTTTGTGCTTTTTCCTACACGTTACTTTTAATCTTTCACAATATGCACTGTTTCAAACAATGCTTTTAATTAATCCCCAAACATTCATTAAATACTACCTTTTTGTCTGTTTTGGTACTGTTCAATGCATTCTCTGCATCTCTGGTCCAGATCATTTGAATTCCCAGAAGTCCTATTTGTGCAGGAAACATTGCCTGAAAGTCATGCAGCTTAAATCCTGAATCGCTAATGGCCATTGATGCCTGTCTAATGATGGTGTGGATTGTTTTCCTAATCCCATTCAGCAGCTGACCTAACCAGAATTCCACATTGCCCTGAAATAAACAAGAAAGCACTTTTAAAGAATCAGTTTATCAATAATTCACAAGGAGAGAAAGCCCTATGTGACTTCTTTCACAGTCCCTCATATTCCCATTTCCCTCTTGGTTTTTCTCTAAACTTTAAAATTATTCCTCTCCTCATTCTGCTTCACTGCCCTTCTAGAGATATGTGATGGATTTGGCAGTTTACATCCATACTGCTGAAAAAATAGGTAAAGTAATCGTTACAGAATGACACAAATGTCCTGTCCTTTCTGGCCTTTGTTCTTACTGTTCACATTGGAAGGTTTTCATTCAGCTAGTCAAATACCAGTGTGATGCAATACTGTTGGTCTCTAAAACATCAATCTACTTTAAATCAAGTCATGAAAAACTGCAATATATACTTCCATTACCTGAGCTAAAACTGGCTCAATAATATTGACCTGTTCGCCTTCTTGCGATTCGAACAATAAAATCTGGTCGTAGTTTTTTTCATTAAATCCCACTCGGTTAACATTGTCAAACAAACTTAATAAATGTGCCTATAATAAAATCAGAAAAGAAACAAAAAAGGTCCATAAACTGATCTGATACAGAATTCTTACTTTGCCTTTAAATCCTATATTAGAAAAGTCTATACATCTTTCCATAACTGAAAGAAATTCTCTCAGCTAAGTAACAAAATCCTCCATGGTCCTCAATTACTAATATTGACCATAAGAACATTATTGCCTTATTACTTATACCTGAATAGTGTGGGAATCAGATGCTTGACCAAGGATTTCCAGAAGAGCAGGGTCAGATACAAAAAAAAATCTTGGAAATATTAACCGTTTTTTTTCCAAATACCCAGTCAGTGACTTCTGACAGATTTCCAATTGTTCCAGCAAATGTGGTAATAGCTGTGCCAAAGTCTCATCTCCAACACAGCACTGCACGATGTTCGATGTTTCATGGGCTCTCTGCATAATTCTCTGCCATGATTTATCAATGTTCTGAAATCTTCTGGCTTCCTGGAGTACATGAAAAATGCATTAGCTCTCCCTCATGTTTGTCAAATTCTAAAAATTAAATAATTCCATGAGACAAGGTAATAGTTAATATTTCCCTTGGGTAATAAGGGTAATATTTCCCTTGCTGTTCAAGTCTTCTTTGTAGGACTGATGTATGAATATTTATAGACATTCTTATTACCCTCTTCTATGTTCTCTCAAATTTGTCTACGCGTTTCTTCAGCCAAAACCAGGTACAATATTCTAGTTACTGGTTATTGCCTTTTATGCATCCCACTTTTCTACCTGCATTTTACACACCAGCAATCTAAACCTCATTTTCTGATAGTACTATGAGAGGCAACATCAAAAGCCTATCAAGATATATAGCAACTACTGTTTCCTCTATCCACAAAGCTTGATGCCCACTCTGAAAATAAACAAGATTTGTTTGACAGTTTTTGCGCTGACAGTTACTCATCTTCTTGTTAACTTCCAGATGCTTACAGGCAGTTATTTGTTGCAGTATTCATCCAGGAACTGCAATTAAGCCCACTCATCTATCATTACTCCTCCACCAAGCTGTTCCTTCTCCACCCTCTTTAAAGGCAGTCACCACATTTGCTTTTTTCCAGAATATTGGTTAATGTATCACTCTTGTAAGAACTAGCTTTACCAGTTATCAAATGCCTCATCTGTGCTACAGCATTTGTTCATCTGGAAAAACTGCTTATTGATTCTCTGATAAACATTAACAATATAAATGTATTTCATGAACTGAAAAAAAGAAGTATTATTATCTCAAATAACAGTTAAGAAAACTTTACTTACCTCTCAAAAATTAGCATTAGTTTTGGAAATTGTAAACCTTTAATTATAAAAGATGTGGCCTGAAATAAATTCATATTTAATGACTTCCCAATAATCATGTGTTTGTTAAGTTACAGCACTGGTTGATCCAGTTCTCCTAAACTGTGGTATGTTAGAGCTACATTAAAGGCTCTCATTAGCAGACATGATAGAAGAAAATTCTGGTATTTTTCTCCTGCAGGAAGCCAGATAATTCCTTAACTCTTTTGCAGCTGCTATCACAGAAGGTCATAATTGCCTTTTGAAGAGATTGCAATAGCTCACACTGATCAGCATACATGCACCTGCCCAGCTCTTGCAACATGTCTCTGTGGGACTTCATTATATGGAGCCCTAGTGAGTACAGAATTCATACAGAAAATCTGTCATTCTATTATCACATAACTTAGAGCTTATAAACATGAGCACACAGGGAGAATATGTTTGCATATACAGCAAAAGTGATAAATCACTTTGGTACTATTAAGTAGTCCGGAGCCCTGTATTATCATATGATTCAATAATATTGCAAGCTGACAGGAACATTTGAGCCTGATTTACAAACAATCCCATTCCTTTAGGTTTGACCAAGTTCTAAGCAGTTCAACCAGACAGACCTCAGTTTGGCAAATCTTCGGAACTGCCTGTGCACAGCCCACAAAACCTACATGCATTATATGCATCGACAAGTTAACTCTGTGATGTGCCTAACCTCTTGGTACAACGTATTGCCATGAACATGTTGCTATCATAAATCCACATACTTGAGGCAGTTGTTTTGCAATGTCTCCACCAACAAACACAGCTTCAAGGTAAATCCAGAGGTTTTGTACAGTAATCCAGTTTTCAATTATCTCTGCAGTATTGGTCAACTTCTGAACCCACTGTTGTATAGTGGACTTAAATGGTGCATTATATCTGTATGAACATGAGTTAAAGGGGAAAAGAACGTAAGATGACCATTGTTTAATTTGGGGCTTGATTAGATTTACACAATATGTGCATTTATTAAGTTCTGTACCTGTTGTTCATGAGCGACCCCAGTACCATAAGGCTGTCTTCCACCAAAGCTATTTTCTCCAGTATATCTGATCCTTTCAGTAGGAGTTCTCCTCGAGTTTTGAACTGGCCAAAACTGAAAGCATGAGAACTCCATTCACTGACGACATGCTTCAATTTTGCTTCAATATCCTTTTCTTTAATGGCACCGATGCAAATATCCTGTATAAAAATTGAATTAGTAAATTGTATTCCTCTAAGGCTAATATAATGCACACTTACAAAGATAACTAAAATTCATTGGTTATATCCAGGCTTCAGTGTAAATTCTAGATAATGAAAATATGCATTGAAACACCTCAAAATTATTATATTATCTGCTGGATTATATTATAGTACTTATAACTGGACCATTTTATGGGCTATACCCCATCTTCACTAGTACTAGCACCTTTGAAAATTCACTGACTCAGAGAACGCACAGGCAGAATTTGCTTCTCTATATGTATTAAAACTTGAAGTCAAATATACCTACTGAGGGCTTTAAGGAAAATACATTATCAATCAAAACTAATACAGTCCAAGAATATTGCATACTTTGACAGCATTACTGCTTGCTACCTCTTCAAGACAGTGAGGACAGGAATGTCATAAAATTGGTTACTGCATCAGAGAGAAAAGAAGTAGCTACTCCTCCTGGGCCCCAAATTCAGGTTCAGGAGTATACTGGATTCCATTGCAGGTTTAAAGTCTTTCTTTGAGTGTAAGGTTTTAACTCTGAATCTTTCACCTGGCTTAAATTCTAGCCTGGAAAATGGGTAAAGCAGAGGTTTTATTTAGTTCTGTCTTAAAAGTGTTCCTTTGTGGAACAACACAAGTTTGATCATTACTCTGGAGGGACCACAGATTAAGTTAAGTGACAACAGAACTGAAGTTAGAAACTGTTGGGGTTTTCCTTCTTTATTTTTAGCTATACTTCGTTCTTGCAAAAGGTAATGAGCATAAAGCTAAAGCACTTGCTAGATAACTACTCTCCCCAAAATGGAGGTGGCAGTAGCTTTTGTGCCTTGTGCATTTTCCATAAACCTTCTCATCTCTCTGTGCTCTTGTGAAGAGTTACTTTTGAAACACAAAAGAATCTTATTCTCCTTTAATCCTATATCCTCCACTTCTGCTGTGTTCCAAGGATTTGGAACGCTTAACAGGATCAGACTTACATCAACTGTTTTTTTCTCTCTGATAAGACACTTAAAGGGAAGAAAAAATTAGAAGCAGGCAGACCCTAAACCAGAAGCATGACACAATCACTACTCTTAAAACAACAGAATTCCTTCTATGGAAGGATTAGTGTAATACCATCTATCCATTTAATCCTTCTCCAGAATAAAAAGGAAATAAACTAACCATCACTGCTAATACCAGCTATCAAACTCCATTCTTCAAAAGAATTATCCAACTCAAGCCAATTTTTTTAATGTTACAAAGCTGACTAGAAACAGGATTTCAAAAGCACAGAGCCCCAGATCACAAGCTACTAATTAAAATACCAAAACAAAACAAAACAGAAATGTACATGTACCTCAATATCTTCTTTATATTTTAACAAAGGGGCATCCATTATGTTTTTCAAAGATAAATTTTCAGAGTCAACAGCAAAGTGATGCCCTGTTACTTGTGCAATTCTTTCCCAGTGTCGTGACATCATTGCCTAGAAAAGTCCATAGGAATTAGGGAAGATTTTTTTTTTAACTGTACTATTTTTAGGACTAGAATGATCATATACTTTTGCATTGCATCTGTTAAACAAATAGAAGATTCTTGATTTCCATTCCATTGAAACCATTAATAGTTATTCTAATCACATTATGAAGTCTTCTGTTTTACTTTTCTGTAACTAAGCCTAACTTCATTTTTGCCATAAACATAGATGTTTTTATCTATAGAAAAGAATTATGGGAACCATCTTATAGTCATACAACATAGTCTTCAATAGAGTTTTTCAAGTGAATCTTATCTCCAAATTATCATGCTGAACATACTTTGTTTGCCATCATCTCAAGCAAAGGACAGCTCTCTGTGAAGTCATCAATTTTTTTTTTTAGGTCTTGAAAAGCTTGCCATTCCTTCAATGCTTTCGGTAACTTACGGAGTCTTTAAAAAGCACAAAAAAGAAGAAATATTTTATTCTTAATAATCACAACCTACCATTTAATAGTACAATATATTCTCATTTTTCAATCACTGGACAAGCAGACTAAATAAAAATACAGTTGCAAGCTAGCAAAATAATATATAGCTGATTGTTTCTGACTGCAGGCATGAAACACTGCTAAAAACAGCAAAAATCACACTACAATGGTTTGGTTTCTATGTCAGTTTGAACTAAAGGAGGTTAATTTCATGTGCAAACCCATATCTGAACTTCAGCTTTTGCAGTTTCATTGTTTTACTAAAAATCTGGAAATGCACCTGATATTATAAAGGGAAAAAAAAAGAATTAAACAACATATATTTTTTCAAGCAAAATAAAGTACTTCATGGACTAAAACTGACTTGCTTGCAAACAAAAAAATACCTCCTTTTCAATCAAAGAAGTCCTATTTTATATCTAGTCTGTATGAAATAGATTTAAAGGAAAATCTTCCTTTATATATATTTTCAAGATTAAAAAAACAATAATAAAAAATAAAGAAATCCTTGTACTGTGAATTGTCACAGCTCCACTTGCTTCTAACAAGTCATGCCAATTATCATCTGCCAAAGCTATGAACCGAAGACAGACAGCATTTCTCTTTCAATGTCAGAAATGAAAAGGTGCATAAAACCAACTCATAATGGAAAATTCCTTCAGAGAAATCCTCCATTTTCCACAACTCAAAATCAGATAGATCCATCACACAATGCTGGAGCATGTGTGAATTCTTTTGCTGTAAGAGGTAGATGAACATATGCATACTGTCATGGCACTACACTAATCACTGGAGTCTTTCTTCTTGAATCCAACAACACATAGTATTAAATATGCCAGAGAAAAGCATTGTAGAATGGAAAATTATACTCTGCCGTGCATCAATAGGCTTTAGGAGGCAGTTCTCTATGCTGAGGCACAAGTTCTTACAAACTTTGTCTTAGGCTGGCAATTATCTTAGCTTGGTAATGAAAGCTGCTATTTTTTTTATATAGACACCTTTTTTGTTTGTCTCGGTCTCAGTAATATCTTCTAACAACAAGTTCCATGAGTTACACACTATGTTTAAAAACTACTCCATTAAGTTCAGATTTCCTTCTTAAATTTACTGGACTTTCTCTTTACACTGTATTACATTAAAACATAAAGGGAAATTTCTCTCTACCTGTTATTATAAACCTCTATAATGCTTTCTACCACATGTATTTTCTCTAAATATTTATCCTTTTTATCTCTTCTTAAATGGATTTATTTTCACCTACAGTTATCCTTGTGATTCTTCTTTTAATGATTCTAGGTTTTCTATTATATTACTATTTTAAGGGAGACAGCAAAAAAGAATATTACAGCAAATAATTATGCATATCTTTACAGTTATGCTAAACTGCTAATTGCACTTCCAGTATTCCTGCTCCTTTCACAACACAGCATACCATCTTAGGTATTTCTGTGGGTACTCCCTGTGCACTGTTTAAATTTCTCCAGCTTTAAAAAGAATAGCTTGATGCAGTAATGCTAGCAAGCCTGCCAAAGGAAGGATGGCACTGAGTTACACTATTACAAAAGAAATATTCACTGCCTGTTGGTGGGAACCTTGCTTCAAATATGGCTCGACACTTGAGACGGGGAAAAAAAAAGTCACATGTGAAGTATAAAGAGAAACACATAACTTTCAGAATTGTTGTCACACAAGGGCTTCCTTCAGAGTTCCAGGAGAAGGAACCATAAAGAAAGTCCTATCAACCTGTAATATGTAATTAACTATAGAAAAAATGATGATGCAGTTTCCAGAATTCTCCTGGAATGAGATTAAGACCTATAGATAGTGTTCAAATACAGAAAAGGGTATATTTCACATATATTGATTTTAAATATTATTATTTAAAAAAAAACATTATTTTTTTTCCCCAAATTAATTACTAGAAGACAGTTCACTCAGTTTTTCCTGAAAAAGAACAAAATCTACACCTCTCCCCTTCAGTGTGTACAGAAATGAACTCTACTAAAATGGAGACACACTCAAAATAGCATATGACTAAAAAGCCCAAGCACACATAACTTTTGCCATGCTTTTCAAAGACTTGAGATGAGATGAAATGTACAGAGGTGATCACAATGTATTGAACAAATATAAGTGAAGTCTCTCTCCAGTTACGTTGGAGAATCCCAAATCAAAAGCTGATCAGAACTATTGGTGAAGCAAAGAGAAACACACACTAGCTGTTCCAGAAAAGAGGCTCTGCAGAAGAGAAAGCTCTTTATACTGAGTATGAACTTGTCTCAACCGAACTCACTGAGAAGGTGATCAGAGCCACTGTGTAAAGAGCTGAAGAAAATGCTTATACAAAAATAATAAAAGAGGGAAAAAAAGAGACACTTCACATCTTTTTTCACATCTTTTATGCACAGCATACAATTTTTGCACATTTCAAACTTTTGCATGTAATTTGGTTCTCATGCATATTCTGTAATTCTCATTAAGAGTGAAACATAGACTGGTACAGATAACTCCTCTAAAGGAATGGATGCACGGACTACTTAAGACCTGCATATAGACTCTCCACTTCGGCATGTAAAAAAATTTCCCCTTTTCTAGCAATTCTGTCCATACTACAATGCCAGGAATCAGAACTCAAAAAGAGATGTCAAAGGGGAAACAATCCAAATTCTGTTGATTCATGGGCCCCTGCCTCTGGGAGAAGGAGCAAGCTGGGTCAGGGAAGTCTTGCAGACCCAGCCACGGCTGTTGAAAAACCAAAGTTGCATCTTTACCAACACAGTAGAAAAATTCTTCTCAGTTCAGCAAAGCATGGTTTCACCTAATAATTGTTTTGCATGTCATGCGGAACACATTCTTCCTCTCAAAACTTATAAATAATTCCTCAAGATTAAGCTATCCATCTTTGTTGAAACAATTTCCATCCATATAAATGCACAGAAGTAGACAGTAACATCAGTATTTTTTCTAGCGCCACAGAGAAGGTAATATGTGAAGGTCAGCAATGAAGGTTATTCATACTTATAAGTCCCTCCCCTTGCCATGGGTTTATGTACCCTATTCATAAATAAGCAACATCCCAACAAGCCTAAAATGACCCCCAGATTGAGCTAAGTAAGGTCATACATCAGCTGCATATTGCACCAGAGTCTGCAACTAGTGCAGCTGTGCTGAGCGCTTGAGCAAGACTGAGCCTGATATAAAGCCACAGATTTTTGCCCCTCAGGGCAATTGTCACAAGATAATTAAGAAAGAAAGTTGAGAAATAAAATTTGCATGCATTTCAGCAAACAATAACTTGCCTGTTTTGAAAGTCCAGAAGTTCATTGTTAATTTTTTCAATATTTAAATCACTCCACAGCATTTCATTGTACCCATTGATATTAGCAGTAACTGAGTTATAAAGACTGTAAAGTTTCTGAAGCAGTGAAAGCTCACGTTTAATTCTGTGCAGTTCAGGATACTCTGTTTCAAATTTTAAAAGAAGAAATTTGTAATGTTAATTAGTTGCAACTGCATTAATGAAAAAAAAATCCATGCATTTCTGAAATGAGTATTTTAAAAATGTCTGAAAAAACATTTGCGGTCTTTTAGGTTGTTTTTAGTACGACAAACTTTTCCAATTACATAAGAACATCTGATTTTGATGCACAGTAATTGTTTAGATTGTTGAGGGTTTTTAAATATTCTTCTGTAACAGTAGAAGTAATCTTTTAAGGAAGATGCTGCACCTATCTGTCAAGAAGATGCTGAAAAAGAAGCAGAAATGGCAAAGGAATGCACTACAGTTTTATACAAGAACTAAAATATCCCCCATCTCAATTTGCACTATTTACTTAAGAGACAGAGGTTGGGGACGGGAGGTGTGCTTTCAAAATTAAAATACAGAATATAAGTATTTAAAATGGACCTCCTTAACTGAAATGTTTTGTTCCTTTTCTCTCATATCTTTGGGAATTCCTAGATAAGTATATCATGATTAATACATATACATTCAGACAGAAAAATATACTGAATTGAATAGAAAGTGCTTATCATACATTGTGCTCTAACTTTATCTCACACCACAGTCTTCCAAACTTGAAGTGTGTCTGACTAGAAGGCATGAAGATATTACAGATAAGTTGCACAGCCCAAGGGAGTTAATTTCTAGAGCAGGGATAACTTGTGTATTTCTGCAACATGTCCCCACGTTTGGACATGGGAGTAATACAGACAGGAGACGTGCTACGCTCTGACATAAAAAGCAAGAGCTAAGCAGCTGGACCCTGAGAAACACAGAAAAGTGCAATGTTTTTCCACCTGATGTTTATTTATGTGCAAACTGAGGGCCAGTTTCACACAGATGCTTTTCATAGGAAAAATAATAATTTCCTGCAAGGAATTTTTCTACAATGAATCCAGCACTGAATGCATTTATCAGGACCCAGAAGAAAAATTTAGTAGCCTAGGACCAGGCATCTGTATCCTCTGAGAAACTACCTGTGATAGGAAGACCAAATAATTCTTCCCCACCAGAAAGAGAGATATACTTCCTCCATAGTTCATCAAATTTGGCTTGAAAGATCTGTAATCTGTCACTTGCTTCTTGGGGAGGAACATTCTCCTCACTAGGGCCCCTGTTAAAAAACAAAAACAAATTCAGTGCAACTATCAACCCTACACATTTCAGGAAGAAGCGCAACAGAACTCAGACCTGCCTTACTGAACAGTATTTAGTATTTTCTAACATTTTTTTCTAGAAATTTTCACAAAGATACTAAAAGAGAAAACACGAAGTATATTCAGTATCCCAACTTTACATATTAAGTAGTCCCTGAAAGAAAGCCCAATTTATTTTCTAATATCATTCATCTGGCTTACTATACATACTACTAAAAAGATCTAAAAATGTTTTATCTTTGTTCTTTTCTGTTTCTTTTCTTTTGTAAAATGCATTTTAATTATTATTTTCATTTATATTCTTAGAAAGGGAAAGACAACAGATACACAATTCAGGGATGAAAACTGTGGTGGCTGGTACTAGAATCATAATTAACCACTCAGAAAAAATAAGATTTTGTCCTAATGAGTACATCTCAGATGGAGGACTGGGTGTAACCCCCAGCTCTCACACCTGGGACTACTTCTTGGCTGCATCATAATATTTTGGGATAAGAACTCTAAGTATGTCATCATCTGTTGTGCCATGGTTATTTCTAGAAAGAAATACAGGCACATGGGCATCAGGGAGCAATGCAGATCTTTAGACAAGTCCAAAACAATTACACAGAACTAAGGTCAAACAGGGAAGGTGAGTCAGCAAATCAGGGTCAGGAGCACTTCTGGTGAAGGTAACTAAGATGAGACACAGTCCAGTGGTTACCAAGCTGTTCTGAGATCAGGGTTAGAAGTGAGTCTGTGTGTTGGGATCCAGGTTCAGCTCAGGAGGGTCCATGGCCAGGCACAGGTATAGCTGTGACAGAGCTGGAGCTGCAGGTTAAGGGGCCAGACAGTGAAGCCTCAGCTTGAAAGCAGATCCTATGGGAAGGGGTGTCAGCCTTGCTGCATGAGAGTGCTCTGTCACTGAAGGAAGAGGGAGGCCCTCAAATGCACTAGCTTTAAGTTGGCCCTGAGTCAATGCAGCTGGACCTCCAGGAGGGGGGATGTTCTTCGGGTCCCTACAACTGGTAGCAGCCACAAGGTGTTTCCATTAATTCCTCTGGACAACTCTGAGAGCAGAACTGCAGGCAGCACAATGCATGCATCCACATCAGCAACTTGCTTTAGTAGTTTTCTTTCAGGTGCAAATTCACCTTGTGTCTATTGTTGGAGTCCTGAAGCTTGCTCTCAAATGCACTGCTAGTGTGCTTTCAAGAAGTTTCACTCCTGATGAAGTGAAGGCTGAAGCCAAGCACCTGGTTACCATTTGGACCACTCTGCTTGTAACACCAATGCAAAAGAACCTGCCCTAGGAGAAGAATATATATTCTGCACAAGTGTGTGCTCTACATGTGCACTGAATTATGAACACCTAACAGCATGGCAGCCTGAAGATGCTGTACATAAAGCTGCTTCACACTGCCCATGGGGTATTGTTGTGCATTGCATGCCTAGAGTCAACTGCTGACGTGAACTTCATTGCCAAAAAACACGCACTGTGAATGCATTGTCCTAGAAGCATAACAAATAACAGTGAGTAGAAGTGTCCATCTCACAATTCAAATTTTAAAAAGCTAAAGTAAGCTTAGAAATAAGACTGACTCAATGAGCTTAGAAATAAGCAGAACTAGAATCTCCATGTACATCCAAGGCTCTACCTATATACTTAATATTAAAACCTAATATTTCTGACCCTACCTATTAACACTTTTGGAATTTCACCAACTCCAGCATTGAAATTATGGGAATGAATCTGTGAGAGTAAGAGTGTTTATATTATTCTGAAATTGGGCTTTTTTTTCCAGCTGTCATATGTACATTGAGGTTGTGCTGTGCTAGTTTTTTGAAGCCCTTTACGTACACTGTTTTTGAACAATCACTTATGAAGTATAATTGTATTGCACCACAGGTCACCTACTTTTCATTATAATCTTTGTAAAATTCTGCAGTATCAATCTGGAATTTCTGAACACCACTCAGTAAATCTGTTTTCATATCTGGCTGTACCTTCAGCAGCAAGTCTTCAACCTGCAGTGCCTATAGGCAGACAAAGAGGAACAACAGGTGTAAAAGAAGCAGGAAAAATGGATAGAGTTTTAAGTTAGAAAACAGTTTTGTTCTAGCATTTCAACATTGAAAAGACAGGCATTAACTTTGCAATATTTAAGATCTGAGAAACAATATAGCTATGATACCTGTGTGTTTAGGTTCTTCCAGGCATAAGCCAATCCATCAACTCTCTCTGTATTTCCATCTTGAAAGAGCAGATTGTATTTATGAAGCACAGAATAAGATTCTTCTATAGGTCCAACTGTCATGTCAATTTTAATCTCATTCTCTCGAATTTCCTTCAGTGCTTCCATTGCTCCCCGTACATCGCCAAGGTCATTGATAGGTCTGCTTAATCTCTTGCTAACATTTTCAATGAATGAATAAATTTCATCCATGTCTGTGGCAGACTTTCTATTCAAAGCTAATCCAAACGTTCTTTGTCTTGAGCGGCATTCCTGAATTAAAGCTATTTTCAATGACTCTGTCGCAATATCCACTGATTCCAGTACACAGTGATTTGGCAGTTCTCTGATTTGCATTTCTAATTGCTAAGACAAACACAAGTATTCAGCTTTTAAATTCACTACAATTTCTCTGAACTGTTAATTTTTATTAAAGATATACTTACAGAAAAGTATCTGATTTGAGTTTGGAATTCAGCCATTGTTGGTTTAGTTTCTATAAATTCCCTCACTTTTTCCTCTGGATCCTGTATGAAAGAAGTTTAATTATTACTTAGCATTGGCATTACAATAACCTACAAGCGACCCAGCTGTCTAATGTACTGTACAAACACAAATATTCCCTCTCTAAAAGTACTTTAGATGTGAGCATTAAGATCAAATTATTTCACTTGAACTGCTTTTCCTGACTCTTACTCTTTGTACAGTACTCTTTATAGCACTTGAAATCTATCTGTAACAGACAAACTGACACAGATCAGGATATCCCTTATCCATTTATCCATCCAAGTATTACTACAATATTTACAATGTGGCTGCTACAACTTTGCTGAAAACATTTCCTTCCCAGTCTCCCTTCTGTCTGCAAACCCCCAAAAGCAGCTCACATCCTCTTCCAAGAATTCAAATGGTAGTAACTGTACTCAGCCATCTTCACTCTTCCTGATATATTTAACTGATATATTTATCCCAATATATTTAACTGCAGTTTCTAGCTACAGACAGCCTTGTCATTTGGAGAAAGCACAGTTTGGCAGGGAAGGCCGGATCGCAGGGAAGAGGGGGCAAGTGATTTGTTGAAGCTTGTTTAAATAGAGCACTGAGCATCCCTCCTTCTCATAAGGTAGGCTGGTCTCTGCAGAGGTGAGAACTCGGTTCAATTACAGGCAAATGATCTTCACTTGGCTCAGTGACATTCACCTACAGTCTACACTGTGAGGTCCCTAAGAAGCTGTTATGGGTTCTCTGGCCAATTATAAGTTACCAGTGACAGTTCCCAGTGGTTCCACAGAGATTACAAAGAGAGGGGGAAACAGAGCCAACTCCTGAGGAATTTTAAGGTTAAGGAGAGATTAACTGACTATTTTAGAAGATTTTAGTAAAAAGGCAACATTATCATGCTACTACATCGTCCAGTCTGATTGTGTCTTGTCTAGGTGAAATGGCATACCATCAACACACGGTTAGCTCAAACAATACCTCCAAAAACTGGGGTAACTAAGCATTAAGATTTGGAAACACAGAAACCACGAAGAGGTGAAGATGCCTTGTCTTAATCTGAACTCTAACTACAAAACAGTCAGCTGTGGGAATGTGGTCAACTATGGGTTGGTTTAGGAAGAGGAAGTTAAAAATAGTAATCAGTTAGAAAGACAACAACTACTCCTGTTTTGATTGTTTCTCAGCCTGACTAAAGCACCTTTAATAGGTAAGACCAATAGCTGTCCATCCACACAGAGCTGAATTTCACTACTCAGAACGTACACAAGGTTTTATGTCATGAAATATCTCCTGCCAAAATGCTCCTCAGAGCCTTACTATTTATGAAACGGGACCCACTTCATAATGAAGACAACTCCATCAGTCCAGATTTCCTTCTGCTTTGGAATCCTTACTACTTGAAAGATTTTCTAGTTTATCGTTTTTATGAAGAAATAGAGAAGATGCCTTCAGCAGTGGTTGATAAAGAAGAACTAGTCAGTTTAGTATTCAGGAATAGTTTTGTAGTCTGCAATTTCTCAGAGATCCTACTAAATTATTCTTTTTTATAACTTACACAGACAAGATGCAGTGAGAAAGATGCATAAGCATATGAGAACATAACCTTGAGTTTTTTCTTTTTTTGTTCTTCTGCTTTCTTCCTTAGATGGTTTAATTAGTAAGTAGTGACTTTCAGTCACCACAAGAGTAGACAGAGGAAGCATTATGGGTATGTGGATTCTAGCATGAAACCAGTGCTTCCTACTGAGCACACAGTCGTCTTATGCAACCCACAACTGTTTATTTAGAAGGTTTCACAATATAGCAATATATTTTATTAAATACAGATTTAACCTTGTTCCAGATGCCTGAAAATTCAGAAAAGGTCTTCAGAAGATCCAGTGCTTCAGTTTTAAGAGATAAAATGATTGTGTTTAGTTGGCGCACCACTTTGTTTACATCCTTATGCTCGATGATCTGCTTGTCTAAAGGTTTCAGTGCCGCCATCCTGGTGAGTTTGCTCTCATCACCTAGCTCTGTAGCAACAGCATGTTCAGTCTGGCATAAATTAAACATGAAAAAAAGTTATGTCCAATACTTTTTTATTACTTTATGGAATGCCTAATAATGCACACACAATAAGTACTTCTAAGAACAGACAGAAAGCTTAGAGAAAGCACCCACAAGCAGTCTCCCTGTTCTTAGTCTGGATTTTTACAGAACTATAGTTCTAGTGCTAAAGCTTATTTTATAAAAAATTTCCATGTGGAGATCTATGTTAATCATCTCTGAATAATATCTGTCAAATGTACATCATATACAAGTACAACTGTGCTCTTTCCTGCAAATACACAATTGCTTTGGTCTTCCTGCTTTCTTCAGTGTAGAATTAAAATCTATACCCATTCTTGGCCAAAAAAAATCCTAGAGGCAGTGGAGGCTTGTCTGCTTGGAAATAAGCAACCAATTCTACTTCAGGAAACTGAATTTAACTCACTCTCTCCTAGTTTGCTTTTTATTATTATTATTTATTTTCAGGACTTGAGTGGGTATTTTTCATTGAAATGAGCTGGTCTGTTTCTCATGCCAGATGAACAAAAAAGGAAGATAATTTTACAAAGACATTTTTCAGCACAGATCTACATAGACCTGTATTTCATTACTGGAGGAAAGAATTAAGGCCATTTGATTACCACTACCACCTATACCTCAGACCCTCTCAAAGTTTTAGTGTTCATTTTAATGCCAGATAAAATATTTATATTGTATTTACTGTACCATTATAGGTGCTGTATGCAGTCTGAAAGTTTAACTTAAAGTTTTTGTCTAGGAATCATAGAATGGTTTGAGTTGGAAGGGACCTTAAAGATCATTTAGTTCCAACCTCCCTGCCATGGGCAGAGTAGTGATAATAATTTATACTTTGCTAGTAGTACCCATGGATAATTCTCACACATTATCTACAGTATCATCATCATACTTGAACAGTATCTTTAAAAGACTTTTATTAAAGTAACTTTTGCTTTTAATATTAAAAATCAACAAACATAAGGTTTATTAATTACTGCTCTTATACTCAATTACTTGATATAAACATTAACAACTAGGCTTTCACTTCATAGGAAGATTCCCCAGCTTACAAATCAAAGGATTGGTACAGAACATATTCTTATGAGATTAAGAAATGTTAACCAAAATTTTAAAATAATTAAAATAAAATACTCACCTGCTGCTGTTTATGACGTAAGTAAGCAAATTTCCACTGGGGGATATCCTTGGCTATTGATAATATGATGTTTACTGCTTTGTTTACAGCACTCTGAAAATGGCAAAATATTCACCTTGAGCATACAGAAAGATTATGACAAGAGGGAGAAAAAAGAAAAGAAGGAAAAAGGGAGCTTCCAAACAATACCAAAATGGAAAAAATATACCTATCTTTACAGGAAATATTATAATAAGCATGAATTAGGATCACCCAAAACACATTTTGCAAGGGGAAATAGTTTTCCTTAAAGCTGTAGCACAGTCCTCTACGTTTACGTGGTTTTCAACCAAGAACTTAAGAGAGCTTTATGAAGAGTAACCATGAATCACTGGGGTTCATAATTTAATGATAGTACTATTTCCCATCAAACTGGTTATAAAAATAATGATTTATTATGAATAATAGTAGTTTTCACATTCACATCAGAATTCCTGAATACATTTGTCTGAATTTGTGATCGCATAGTCTATAATCTATACAGGCAGCTATATAAATTAATAAATAACTTCTTCTATCAATGGTACTTTAAAATTACACTTTGCAGTCTGTTTTCTTACCGACAACACCATGAAGACTGCAAATGAAATCTGAGAAAGAATTCAACTACCGATTTTGACAGTGACAATGCTAAATGAAAAGTCCACAAATCAACACCATAAAAAACTAGCATTTTGTGAATTATTTCAGACATCATAGGAGACTGAAAGTACACGTGTTAGAATTTTTCTGAATTAGTATAAGTTTAAAAGACTGTTCAAATTTTTCCACAGTTTAGAGCTTCAGCCTAGTAAAATTTTTCTTCACAATTCACTACAGTAGAATGTTCATTTATGAATGGTATTTTAAACTGGTAACATCATTTTATACTCTGAAAGAGTTTAAGGAGACCAGGAAGTCAAATCAGGATGTATCAATGGCATTTATATTTATATTTGCATTGACTTTGAAACACTTGCCTCTAAGTAGAGGGTTGTGAACATGAGTTACTGCACTTTTAGGAAAACAAGTTACTTCTGCTGGCCTGCATAACAAACCTGACTGGTGGCTTCATGTTCTCAGCACTCAATGATGTCACCAACTCAAGTGACTTTTAATATTTTCCCCCTTCCTTTTAGTTCTTATATCAGATTAAACTTGCATATGTTGATTTTAAACAATGCATTTATAATTGTTTTACCATAAATGACTGAGATGTGCAATTATTCTTTTACCTGAATATCTTCAAGACTTGGTCTCAAGACAACATTTGGAATAGCCAGTTGAATTTCAGCTTTGAACAAAGGAACCCTCTGTGTGTCTACAAACTTAGCCACCTGATACTGAGAGTCAACAACATGCAGTCGATGTCTTAAGGACTCTAAAGAAATCTTCATGCCTAAAGAGATACAATATTTCAGCAAGGTTATATTTTTTACAGGATAAGCTTTGGAAAAAAATCTTAGACTGATATTAAAAAATTAAACATATCTGAAAAAGACAGACTCACATCTGACCAAAGAGTCAGTATTCTTCTGACAGAGCTGTCCCATCAGATTATAGCAACCACAGGACAGGCATTCTTGGCAGCGTGTTTTCCGTTTCATATTAAGATGTGTACAGGCATATGAATCCTGAAGAGTTAAAGGGAAATTCTTAGGAAAATGACCATATTATACAGCGTGTAAATGAAATATCAAGTATCTGACTAGGTTATAGAAGGTTACTTTTTCCACTGTAGAGGTCTGCTTACCTCCAGCGTGCTCCCGGCATCTGCTTTCAGTCTGTGCTTAAGAACGTCTACCAGTTCATACACAAAGCATTCCACTTGCTGACTCTGTCTACAAAAACAACTTTACAGTCACCCACAGGGAATCAAACATAAGGAATATTCTCTGCTGTTTTCACCCCCAGTCCTACTGCACCGTGAAGAACTGCATGTGCAGGGAAATGCCTTTATACTTTTCAGTTTGTTCCTATTGCTTGGCCATACAGAGAATGTAAGACATCAAGATATGCAGACTATCAAGAAACCATTTTGTCAGATGCTGTTATATCTGATTCAACTGGACTTCAGAATAATTAGAGAAGTTATTTCCAGCTGTAGTTAATAAAACAGGCTTATCATGGTGATAGAGTGAGATAATCTGTGAAATCAGAATTAGTAAAATAAAAACAGAAATATAATACATCTTATTTTGCATAGTGAGCATAAACATCTTTTGGGAATAGAACTCAACAATTACTCTGCTATAATCTGGAAAATCAGCACAGGTCAAAAAATTTGCAGCACCAGAAGAATGGTAAGTTTTCTATTAGCTAGCTAGCATTAAGAATCAAGTAATTAACATGGGGATGAGATTTCCACTCTTATCCATCTTCATTTTTCTTGCTACTGATTAGAATGCCATAAGAAGAAAAATTTGAAATGGTAAACACTACAGATGCAATCTTACACCTGCTGTATGCAAGATACTTTAATTTCTCCCTGCATCCTCAGACTATCATTTTGCTTTAGACTAGTACTCTATTAAAATAAAACTTTAAAAGTAAACTGTCTATGCATAAAAAAGCAATACACAAATAATCCCTCCCAAAAATGGCCTTCAAATCTATGCAATGAATAAACTTACTGAGACAGTCTGTGAGCAGCAGAGATAGCAAGCTTTTCTGTCTGTTCCAGGAAAGAAAGCACATCTATAGGTTCATCTTCTGGCAAAATTATCAGAGCAGTGTTTGACATATCGTCCAGAATTCTTTCAATTCTGCATTCCAGGGTATCAGTCACTTCTTTGACTACATAGTCCAACTCCCTCAGGGTACTATAAACATTCTCAATAACTAAGCAAGGAAAAGAAATGAAAACAAATAATGCAAAATACAGACTCCTTTAATTCTCCTTCTCCCCCGATGTTCCATGCCCTTAGTCCCCCTCCAGTATTACAATAAAATGCGGATTTAATGGCAATGAAACATGTGATTAAGGCCTGGAACCAAAACATGATGGATTTACTCTACTTGGGAGTCCTTTTAAATGAAACTATTTAAAAATAAATAATACAATAGCCTTCAAAATATCTCTTCTTTTTTGTATTACAGAACATTGTATTGTAAAGGATTAACAAAATTCAGTAGAAAATGGAAAGGACATAATTGTCCAAAAATTATTTTGATCCTTCTACATAAATCCACAGGGTAATCCAGTACTTTTAGCATCATAATTAACTTATACATTTAATGGCTAAATTTTCTCCAGCCAAAATTACATACTGGTTAAACCACTAGATTTATTTTTTTCATGTGATTGACTTAAATTGCTTTGGAAAGAGATAAACTGAGTCATTTAACAGGTGTGTTTATTAAACTAGGTAAAAATTACTGTTTCTGAATGGCGTGGATAAACCCTTTTCCTGTCCTTCATACTTGCATTGTAAAATAAGAAAGAAATACCTTACCTGATACTTTTATCTTTGTATTTGTTATTACCAGACAGTATCACCTAAATCAATACCCTTTCTTACTGTATGTAGAAAGAAATCACTATGATATTTAAGACACAGCAGTGTGACAGTGATGTCCAACTGCTGATACTTTAAGTGGAAAACATCATTTATTCCTATTAGGAAGTAAATGATGGAGCTTGTCTCTTTTATTGACTAAAACAGACAAATAATCCAATCAAATCCTTAGCTCTTTTGAAAAATATATAAATTAGGTAGTGCTAAATCCATTTTTCAACTTTTTTCCTGAGTTTCAGTCTAGGAGGCAACCGTGAGCCCCCATCCTTCTATATATTAGATGGAAATACGGCACTAAAGACATTAAGCTTATGCAGTAAATTTCTAAGGGTCCAACATACATTCTGGGCATGCCAGACATTGCACATCCTCAAAAAGACATCATATATACACTCAAGAAAAGCGTGTCTTTCTAGGGGCCAAGGGCAGCAGTAGGAAACAGGAGTTAGCCCAGATATTCTTGCTGCATAACCTCTACCTTGTAAAAAAGGCCGATTTCCATGAGAGCAAATGATAATCCCAAGAACCATCAAAACCAGAATTATAGCTATCCAGATACTTAATACAGAGAGTCCCTAAATTAACAAATAATATGGTAAAGCCTTCCCTTATGATGTGTTACTAAACTATGCAAACTGAACACAAAAATTCATTTTAGAGCTATAAAACAGACACAAACAACCATTTGCCATTGTTTCTCGTACTCTGGTCTGACAACGGTCAAGTAAAGCTAAAAGGTGGCCAGCCCTGCCTTAAGCACTGGTCAGAGCGACACGGCACAGTCACAAATGAACAGCTGCACAAACCCATGCCCCATTTCACATTCAGATTTAGGCTGCATCTGTTCCTGTTTCAAGGGCTGTTCAAGGATAGCTGTTAAACAGTCCTGACTTGATCATCGCAGTTTAGAGCAGGACACCATTTTCACCTTACTCCTGTCTGACTTCCTTCCATAATCATGAGGGAGAGACCTGGCATGTTTTTTCCTCATATAGATGGAGTGTTCTTCCTAAAACTGTCAAGGAAATACCTGGCCAGTACCAGCTAACAGCATCAACAGTTCACCACTTCTTCTCCTACTACATACATTTATTGATGTTCAAAGAAGTCCATGAGAGATGCATCAGGCCTGGAGTAAGAGCATTTTCAACTTTTCCTATGAATGGTTTCATCAGTGGTTTCAGCATAATAGGGATCCCATTCAGACGATCTTTGTAGTTGCTCAATAGATTCTGGAGTCTGCAAGATATGACCATGTTAAGAATGTGCTTAATTCAGATATTTGAAACATAGAAGTTTGGATACATTTTCTGTTAATAAGATTTGCAAGTTCTGCTCCCATGTTAAAAATAAGAACCCTTCTCAGCTCTTCCTAGCTCAAACTAAGCCTCTTTCTCCCTGGTAACAGCAAAACCAGACTGGGGAAATAACCACCTCCAGTAAAGTGACTGTGATCAATTTTGAGAAAATTTCTTCCAAGGAAAATTAATTACAGTAAAAAACCTCAGGAAACTGAAAACATGGTATTTTTGTTCCCTTCCTTCTATCTCACGAGACATGGTAGGAAATGACACTGCTTATAAGAAAAGCTAGATCCACACCACTTAGGACACTAAATCCCAAAGAAAAAGAGGCCAAATTCTGAATCAAGACTTACCAACACAGTTCCATGAAAATGGAGCTACATTACAAAGCTGCATAAACAAGAATTAGAAGCAAATGCAACTCAGAAGACAGATATATAATGAGATTCTTACAAGAACTGCTGCTAAAAGAGTGATAGCTGTGTTCTGTGCCAGATTTAAACCATGACTTTAAACATCACCGTTACAAACCATATACTGAGATAATCCATTAGCAATATACCCAAAAGTGTTTTTCCAGTGCTCAATCAAAAATCTACAGCCTCTGAATATTCTTTGTTTGCTTGGAGAGTCAGTCTGAAGTCTATTTTAGAGTGTAAAGTAAGCTTGTAGAACTTTTTTATTGCAGGTATTTTCTGTAATTTTTTATTTCTTTTGGATGGCAGAAGTTGGGGCTGTTGCTTTGTAGAGGACTGTAGCACATAGATCTTGCTGTGCACATTAGAAATTTCAGGTTAATTTGCCCTAAAACACTTCACAGATATTTAATGAAAAATGTGGTATTATAACAGTGAAAGCCTGAAAGCTTTAAGAACAGAAAAAAGGGAAGGGGTTGAATTCAAGTGTTTATGAAACTCTTCAAACTTTGTCCCTTTTTGTCTACTTCTATTCTTAAAATACCTAAAGAACACTCCTCACAAAGGAGTCTTTAAGACATACCATCCTTGCTTAGTGAGTTAGAGAATTTACAAACAGCATCCCTGAGAAAGAAAGGAACTCCTCCAGCACAGAACTGGACTGTTACAAGAAGAAGGAAATTATTTTAAATCAACAAAAGTTATTCAGATATTCAACACAAGCAAGCAAATTATAACTTAGGTGATGTACTACCTACACAAATGTTTGGATTGCACCTTAGGTGATCAATTCCAGCTTGTTTTTCTGACAGAAGAAAGCTTTTGATGTTAACTGTAATATTTTGGAGTGCAATCCCTATGTTATAGTGCATAGGTGCCTTAGCAGTACCTAGAAGCCCCAGGTACAGAGCAGCTGTTGCAGTAACAAAAAAGCATGTAGGCGTTTTCTAGTAATAGGAACAACTACATGTTGCCAAGATTATTACGGAAATGCAGAGGAAAGCAATCAAATTTCAATTAAACTCCATCAAAGAGAAAAATGATAATAAATCAAAAGCATATGCAACAGACACAAAGCTAGAGATTCCCAGGGACTGCAGGTGAGAATCAAATCCAAAAAGTGTTTACTCACTCCATTTGATATCTTTTAATCTGTTCTTCTTCTGCACACAAGTCAAGGATAACATCTGGAACTTCAAAATGCATTTTGTTCAGGTACTTTGTTTCATACAGTACTTCCAGGACCACTGGGTCCAAGTTTACAAGTAATTCCTTCACATAGCAGTACAGGGCAGGGAAAAGAAACAGAAAATCAGGCAGTACCTTGGTGGTTATATGTACTGTGATATAACTGGAACATATAACAAGATGCAGAGGACCAGAGAAGATTTTTTTAAATGGATATTGATGTTACTACACAGATCTTCATCCTCCTCTACAAATATCTGGATTTTCTGAAGTATTAACCAACCAATATGTTACACTGATTGCAATTTCCTGTGACCCCTTCACTGTTCCCTAACCACTTGGCTCTGGTGGCTTTCTAAATGTAATTCTAGTTCTGCAGACACACTCTGTGGAAGATCATTTTTTTTTTCATCTCAGTTTCTCCACTGGTAGACAAGGGAGAAATATCATGAAGGTTAATCCCTATACACTATTCAGGGCACTAAATGCTATTAAGATGCTAAGTACATTTGAAAACTAGGTTCTAGCTGTGCATTATGGAATCATTAGTGCAAAAAAATGACATATTTTAACCGTAATTTCTCTGCACTAATAATCTGTGACACTAAATGGTAAGATTTCTGTCTCAGTAAGCAGTTTTGAAAGCAAATTAATGAATGATTGTAATATACTTAACACAGTGATTTTGACCTCTACAGAAAAGGCCATAATCTAAATAAAAATTATTTCCTTGCCTTAAAGTTTGGTTAACATAGAAAATAAAACATGAAACAATATCTAAAAATACTTAGATAGGTCAATAATAGAAATGTATTTACTGGGTACTGCCTCTTTTATGAGGCAGGTGCCTTATGAAGAGGACATAAGATGAAGTCTGTACCATAAACATACAGAAAAAGGAAAAAAAATAATCAATTCAAGTAGCTCATTTTTTCACCCTATTACAATTATTTTAATGCTGTGTTTGTCTATCCATGATGTGATTAAAGTAGCATATGTAATACCAAATGGTGCAACAGTAATAAAAAGAATAAATCATATTTACCTGTGTTTCTGGGTGCTTGACAAGTAAGGAAGCACACAGAGCATTTCTAGCCTGGTCAGCAAACCTGCACCAGGCTCTATGATAAATAAGTTCAAACTCCAAAAGAACTGCAGCCATTTTATTGTAGCTCTTAACAACCTGTTTCATTTCCACTGTCTGAGATTTAAAGTGAAAAAAAAGCAAACACCATTTAATCAATTCAATGAGTCTAACATAGTAGATATATCCTCCACCACACTTCTCCTCATCACCATTAAGAAAACAAAAGAAACAGAAAGCTTTAAGTTATGCTATTTTAGAAATAAGGTAAGACACAGAAACATAGAACTGTATTTAGGAATTAAATTATTAATAAGTATTTAACTACTCTAAACAATATACCCCTTTTCCTGATTTTCCCTCCCAGTTTTACCCATAAAACAAAGTTTATACTATGACCTATACAAGGCACCGTTGTCCCATTGAAAAAGCTATAAAAATTACATTTTTTCATGAACTGTGACTAGTGTTTGAGGTTAGTATCTCAGTCTTCTTCATTACAGTGTATAGCAGACAGAAGGCTAAGGTTAGGTACACAGCAAATAGTGCTGCTATCAGGATTAACATGAGTCAAGACCCAGAAGAGAAAAAAGCACCAGGCTAAGATGTTAGCCTAATGTCTCAAGGGAAGTAACTGTCCTCAGCAGTAGAATAATTATGCTGCATAAAGTAATCCAAATTCTAAAGCAAACACTAGCACCTATCCTGTTGGATGAGATTGAATACAAGGTGCTAGAAAAGTGTGCTTAGGAGTATAAAAATAAATCATGTGCCTGTTAATAACATGCTTGAAAGCTTAGCATAAATCCTCCTCTGCTAATTTCCAACCTTCAGAAGTGTGGTTTTCCTTTTAAAGAATGTCATTGGATGGTCAATTTTTCTGTATAACTGCTGAGCCCACATAATCTTCCCTGTTACCTAAAACATGGAAGATACAAGGTTATATTTCTTTTCACTTAAAAACAGTCAAGAAGCAAAGCCTTTTTTCTTTCTCATTTATTTCATTCTTACTGGTGGTATATTACGTGGTATAGGTGGATTTTCTTTCTGGGTCTGGTAGAGCTTTTG
>JAVSBS010028528.1:205929-222210 GCA_033124195.1 Coracias cyanogaster
AAATCTTGGCTGTACTGCTGAAGAACAATGGTATACTTCTCATTAAGGTCAATACGATCGTCTCCTATTTGTTCAAGCTTCATCAGAAGTCCCAGCATCTGTTCAGTCTAAAAAGGAGGATGGAGCACTTACTGCACAAGGTGTTAATAGCTCAGAAAGTCATTGTTCATAAACTTTAATTTATAAATTATGTAAGTTTGTAAGATATTTTCTAAGTAAGACAGAAAAGCCCATCCAGTCAAGTTAGTGAATATTACTTCTATATTTTGCCCCATATAGAATATATTTACTGTATTATGAACCAAGAAACAGCTACCACTACAGTATAGTGGAATATTTATTTTTTTTCTGAGTCTCAAATCATTACTCTTTTTTTCTGCAAATAGTTGTGGTAAAACACCCACATCTTTATCATACTTCATTAACATCTCATGTAATGATCAGAGCCAATGAACAGTACTGCTATTAAGGTAACAGATGGCAGAAATTATTTCATTACTCCTGCCACTCAAACATAAATAACTTCGAAATGCTACAGGAAGCATGGCAAACAACAGGATGAAGAAAGAAAATAAACGTCAGAAAAACAGGGCTATAAAATTGATAAGGAAAGAAGGAACTGGCACCAAGTAACTCTGAACATTATCTTCCAGCACTTTTGCAAGCAACTTTTAGAACACTTGTAATGGCTTGATGTCTTCCTACATTAGCTCAGAGAGCCCATAGACGAGTACAGACCACTGACAGTCATGAAGGACTTCAGTAGGAGCCCTTCTGAGAACCAGAACAAGGGGTCTGCATTTGTGAAATTACTTACGGTTACGGTCTTCTCAAACCAGGAATCCACAGATTCTTGTATGGACTCATACAATGCTGCAATCTGGTTCTTAAATTCAAGGTAATCTTTTTCAAACTAGACAAGTGCAAAAAAAAAAAAAAATTGTCTATGGTGTGGCTTTCACTTCATACAAAATTCTTTCCCTAAAGTTTTGGGGGGATTTGCTTTATCTGTCCAGTACATGTGTTCAGCACTGAATTAAAGAGAATATGGACAAGACCAGTAACAAAGGCATTTACACTCTAAGCAAAGCAAACAACAAAAAAAAGAAGTGTTAGGTTATATGATTAAAGTCTTATCTTTGTGCACACAAAGGAGCACAGGGGAACAAAGATAGGCAGAGGAAATCTAATAACCTCATCAGAGAGAACAGAGCATGCTCACCAGCCACTTCTAGCACTGCCACAGGACAGCACTCAGCTCATTGTCCAGGTATGAAACCCACCAAGATAAGCAAACTGGCAGGATCTCTAGAGAATCTTACAGACTTGAGGAGGATATTGCCTAGGAAATACAATGTAGTACGGGCAGGAATAAGTGTGGAAAAATAGAGGCACAATGGGGTAGAAGGAGTCAGTCACATGTGAAGAGATTGCTGGTCAGTACCTTTGTCTGGCCATGTCCTGCACCCAATCAGCATGGTCTGTCTTGTCTTCCTACTTATCACCATTTCTAATTATTTTCCTGGGAGAAAAGTCTCTCTCTTCTGTGTGCATAAGCGTGTATGAGACTCTATGTACCAGCAACAAGAGTGGAGAGGGCTTAAAGGCAACTTGTAAGAAATATGGCAAGAGACTTTTTGCCAAGGCCCGTAGTGATAGGACAAGGGGTGAGGGTTTTAAACTAAAAAAAAAGAAAGGTAGATTTAGATTAAACAGAAGGAAGAGATTCTTTACTATGAGGGTGGTGAGGAACAGGAACAGGTTGTCCAGAGAAGTTGTGGATGTCCCATCTCTGGAAATGTTCAATGCCAGGCTAGACTGGGCTTTGAGCAACCTGAACAGGGAAGGTGTCCCTGCTCATGGCAAGGGGGTTGGAACTAGATTATTTTTAAAGGTCCCTTCCAACCCCCTTGCCATTCTATGATTCTATCAAGACCATGGCTCATTGGGGCTTGTGCATCTGTGGAGTTAGCAGTTGGAAAGACTGGATTGAAGAGACCACAGTTTACTGAGGTCTGCTACCAGAGTAGAGACAATGAGGCCTTTGCAGAGGCAACTACAGACACTGGAGCATGTACATACTGGGTGGCAGCACATGTTATATATAATGGCTAGAAGACAATACCAAGCCAAACTGGGCATCAAATAGGACAGAGACATAGGAACCAAGTGTTGGAGCAGCAATAAGTCTGGGCTAGACATTGAAGACACCTGAGTGGTCTAAGAGTTGGCTACCAGAGGGACCTGGAGGCCTAAGCTAGCTACCAGAGAGATGGTAGGGTCTGAAGGTCAGCTATTGATAAGGTTATAAGCCTGGACTAACTACAAGAAAGACCTGTTTGCATGTGTATGTCTCTGTGTGTCAGCAACTGGGAGAGCAAGGGGATCCAGGGGTCAAGTAGAGTCCGACTGCCTAAGACCAGCTACTGGAGGGGCCCATAGTGCACATGTTTGTGTGTGTATATGTCTGAGTACCAGCAACTGCAGTGGGGCTGTGGGCCTTGGGAGGGTTTGCAAGTCCAGGAACTGGGGAGACCTGGGTATCCAGAGGCCAGTTTTTAGATAGACTGAATGTGTAAGACCACCTACTGGAGGGATCCATGTATATATATTTTCTACCAACAGGCTTTCCCCCTGCTCAGGCAGAGATGCACAGGATGAGGCCATTAGTACCGTTTGTAATTGTGTGATTGCTGTGGTTTTGGTTTGGGTTGAGCTCTGCAGCTAGACCTGCATACAAATATATTGTGTGTATGTGTGCACGCATGCCTGTTGGGAATTACATGCTCAGCCTCACAGCTCAGTGGACCTGGGGACATGGAATTGTGACAGCCTCATCTCGATCGGGCTACCAGATTTGTCAGCTCCTAATTAGAAGTGGGTATTTACCTGTCATAATTTGGGCACCTATCTGTAATAATTTTTTGTTTAAAGTTCAAAAGACTGAGGACCTACAAAAGGAGCTCAATACAAACTTCCTCTTGAAGAAAGCACTCTACAAGTCTGGGAAGGTAGTCCATAATATACACTATTCCAACCATTTAGGTGTAGAAAAGTCACAAATTTTTAAAGCATCTTCAGATTCCAGTTACCAACAAATGTTCTCTTTTAGAAAAGAACCACACAGCAAGTATTACAGAAACATAAGCCATCAGCCAGTTAGAAGAAAGTCAAAGGTACTCTAGACTTAAATGTTTAAAGGAAAGTTCCTGAGAGTTGCAAGCTACATTTCAGGAAGGCAAGAGAGTAAGTCACATTTCTATCACTACTATTGTGAGCCTGTCAACCCTGCAAAGCAAGGACTGATTAAAAAAAAAAAAAAAAAAAAAAGCAGCTCAACTCCAGCATGCACAGGATGTATTAAAACATGAGCCCAAAGCATTTGAAAAGCCACCTTGGTTTTTACCACCCTGCTCAGTGCCGGGGGTGATATTATTCACTCTCTACAATGTTCATCTAAGTGTCCTTGCTACTTTTAGTATAATACTGCCTTTACTATTCCACTAAGTATTTCCAGAAACACTGAGTAACTCTTGCAACTAGATAAATTGTATTTAATATATTGACCTGCCTGAATTAGTTTTCAGTCTGCAGTTCAAGATATATGTCTCTCAAAACAAACAAATTTAGGAAAAGTTGTTTGCACCATTACCTATCACAACCTAAACCTAGCTTATCAAAAATTAACAAAAACATTTGAAATAAAAGCCAAATTTACTCAAACACTTTCAAATTGTATTAAAAGATACGGAAGTTTTATTACTACAGCAAAATACTATGTGCCCTGTTATAAAATTTAATCTTCTTTGCATAACTCCAGCGAAAAGCATAGAATTGATGGAATGACTGTCAGACAAGGGCTGAATGCATGTACCTCTTTTTTTCTGTGATCCAGAACATCATACTGCTTGGAAATTGTATTTGTAGCAATGGTCTGGTAGTGAGTACTGATCTCTTCAATACCCTCTATTTTTATATGCTGGAGCTCTAAAAGGCTGTCCATAATATTGCTCATATCTGAAATCTTCTCCAAACGTTTACAGAATCCATCAAATTTTCCAAATATATAGTTTTCACTAATAATAAAAAAGCAACAGAGAGATTGTTATGCAAATCTATTTTTAATAGATTTTTTTCTGTTTAGCCCACATACATTCTACCAGAACAGCTACCAAGTTTCACATTAAAAAAATCTATGCTGTAATACTTAAAAACCAAGTAAAAAACATTTTGAAGTAATGGATATAAACCAGAAAACGATTAATCCTTATACGAGTCAGTTTAAAGCCTTTACCACATTTCACAGGAGTTAGTTACTCTTTTAAATAAGGCATTTGCAGGAGATCAAAATGTGAATGTACGATACTAAGAAATGGCCCATGCTTTAAGTACCAATACAGGTAAAACTAGCCTTGGCATTGTGACAGGCAACCCAGCTCAATGCTGACTAAATTCCCCTGGAGGCTCCTCACTTATATTCAAGACTCAAATTTGTTGGAATTTCAAACCATACATATATATGTATTAAATTAACACATGGATAAATTCCCCTCAAGTCCCCTTCGACATCTGCTAAATCAACAAGTGACTGGCAAAAACCTATCACTGGTTTACTCCTGAATAAAATAAAATAATAATCAAAAACCCAACAAACCTCTGTAACATCATGTTCTGATTGCAGTAAAAACTAAATTTCAATTGCCAGCAGATATAATGAATTCTTTTTTATATATTGTATAAATGAATATGATTCTATAGTAGAGTGAATTATTTACCTGAAATCAAATTGCTTGTCATATGGATTTTTCTTTAGCTCCTCCCTAATTCTCTGAAATGATGTTTGGTACTGCTCTTTGAGGGAAACGCATTGTTGTATCCTCTTTAGTAATTCTTGCCTGAGTAAGAAAGCACAGAAGACAGAAAATCATCCTAAGGGGGTCCTCAAAAGGGTATAAATAAAATTAGAACATTTTAGTCAGTTATGCAACTTTGCAAAACAAGAACACAAAATTATACATTACCTGTAAAACATTCGAAGTATGAGGATTACATTAAAATCTTTTGTTTACAATTTCTTATCTAATTGGATTGTTATAGTTCAGGTTCTACTGTCATCATACCAAAACTTTCACAGCATAGTCCAGAAAGGACTTACACCAGATAAACCCTGGCTACTGAATGTCTGCAGTTTGGCCATTTCTCATCTTCTGTAAACTGGGTATTGCTGATGGGTTTTCCTTCATTTGTTTCATTCTACTTTCTAAGCAGACAAGACTGGAGAGATATTTTTACAGACTACAGTAAGCATGAGAAAAGTCTTGTTTCTTTAAAACAATACAGCAGAAAGATCTTGCCTGCTAAGGCCACAGATAGTTACATCTTACACACAGTTGTTCATTAACCCTGAGGCACTACATATGAGATAGATAGATGAGGCATGGAATTAGGCATAAGCCATTTACCCAAGACTGTTGCTCCACTTTGACTTTGTCTTTCATCTTGCAAAAGATCACTGGGAATTAAAATGACAGTCAAACTTTAGCGACTGAAACCACTAACTGGGACAGAAAGAAACTATGACAGGCAAAGGAGCAGCAAGTAAGTAAATGAGAAGAATGTCTCAAAAATAAATTCAGCTACAATAAACAAATAAAGTATTCTACTTGTATTTGCATTAATTCTTTAGAATAAACATAACTAGTACTTAATTGATTACAAGTAAATTCTGAAAACTTCCCTTTATCCACACCAAAATACAGGAGGAATCCAAAGTATTTGTTAGATTTACTTTTAGGTCTCCTAGACTTACCTCACCTTTGACTTGGCTGGAATTTAAGGACAGACATCCTGACTGTCTATGTCTTGATGAAGCTTGTCACACCTTTACCTTCTCACCCCAGTAACCATAACCTTGCTCCAGTTATACTCTTTCAAGAGACTATTCCAATCATTACTTTTCTAGTTGAGAACTTTAGATATCCTGATAATCTTAACCCCTCTCTGTGGTTTCCCCTTTCTCTTTTGCATGAAAATAATTGACTTGTTCTTCTAGTATGTGTTCTTCCTAGGCTATCTCTACTTAACTTCTCAGCCTTCAGATACTCTTGTTCTGCCAGTGACAGGAGCATTCACCACCCACGTGTTAAGTTCCATACAAACATTTCTGTGCTTCCACTAATGCTGCATGTAGCACTTGGGAGCAGCTCCTTGCAAGTAGCCACAGAGCAGCTAACTCATCCTTTCCTTGAAATGTCTCCTTTAGTTCTCCTGGCAGTGATTCTACAAAACATCCAAAGGCATCACAATGTTTGCTGAAAACACTGTCATTCCAGCTGACCAACACTGCATGATTGCTGGGTTTTTTCCATCCCTCTCTCCTCTCCCATCTCACTATTCACTTCTGATGTTTCAGGTTGCAAGCGCTTCTCATGTTTTAGGTTGCAAGCTCCTTAGAGCTGAGGCACACTTTTTGTTCATTTTCTGTGGAGTGCCTAACATTTGGTGAAAACCAGGGACTCTTGCTATACTAATAGCTGTAGCAAGAACGGTAGAAAAGAAGAACAAGAGTAGTGTTAGGCATGTCTAACTAGCAAACTTATAGTAAACTTAGATTTTGAAATTTAAGGTGTCTGCATTTACACTCCCCATGTGTTTGCTCATGCAACATTCTCCACAGAATACTCAGAAAATACAACTCTGAGTTCCATCCTATCACCCCCACATCTCGCTCCAAACAATCAACCTGTGATTCTGTTCCTGGTATACATTGTCTCCTTCCTCAAATTGATTTTCCTGTCCACTAACAGCAAAATAGAAATCTTAGATGGAACTTTGCCAGTCTGTCTTTGGAGCTTCTTTATGAAGCACCTTAGCTCCCAGTTCTGACTGAAGTGTATTTTGGTCTAAAAAAAGCCATGAGGACAAAATATCCAGTGTTGTATACTGATATACACTACACACTTTTCAAGAACAGTTTTTTTCACTACACATAGTAAATTTGGTTTTTAATTTTATACAATATGAGCGGTCATAAGCTTAAAATTAACATGGGAATCAGTGCCTGGTAGGAGGACGACGGATTACTTAAATTTACCTTTTAATAGTCTTGATGATTAATCTATAATTTTACCTCTAGTGTTAACAAAAGAAGGTGTAATTATTAAAATTTTATCACCTGTCTAGATCCCAGATTTTTGAAACACCTTCACATAAGTATGTCTTGCATGTGTTGATCATTTGATTTGTGATTTTAAGAAGAAGAGATGTCATGCGCTCTGATGTGTTGTAGTATGGTGATGTACAGTAGATCATACAGACAGTATTCATTAAACTGGGTACATGTTCCATCATCGTTACCTACAACAGAAAAAAATGGAAAGTCAGCAATTTGAATTTCCTAAAAATTAACACAATGGAAAACATGACAGCTCTGGGAATATGTTTGTCAGGGGATAAACATCCTTTTGATTGTAACACGTTGTTCCTGTAGATATCTTACTATGAACTGGACCATGCAATTCATTTGCAGGGATCCAACATACTACGACCAAGACAAAAAAAAGGGGAATGGGTAATGAATAAAGGTCTTCTTCCAGAGTGGGATTTTCCAGAGGAAAAACAGAGGCTGTACTCTTTTTGGTCATCACCTCCAGTATATGAAGATGCTACAGTCTGTTTTGCAAAGGAATATGCTGCCAGAGGAAAAGAAGTCACAAACTGCTACAGAAGAGCTGGCTTGCTGTAGGAAGGACAAGAAGAAAGTTTGCCTTTGCTCATTTTGCCTAGATCTGTACAGGAGAGAAATCCAGCAGGGGGAGGCAAGGCAACAGTAACCTCTCTCTTACTAAGGATATGGAACTATATAGAGTTTTCTGTTCCACAGAAAGGTTCCACAGAAATGTATGCAAGCCAGATATACTGAGAACCCAGAACAAGTGACAGTGACTGGTCTAAAAAAGGACTTAAAAGTGGTGTGGTATCTAAAGGTCAAGTCCGATATGGCAGAACAGTGAGCATTTGCAGAAGAAAAACACAGTGTGAAGTAGCACAATGGATTCAAATAGAGTTCAAGCTTTGAAAATAATATTTGGGGAAAAAAAGTAAGCAGTCAGATTATGTGTAAATCTTCCAAAACATGTAAACTTAGACATTATGCCTGGTAGCTGTATCTTTGAAACTCATGCTCGCACTTAAAAAATGAAATCTGAGATTCATATGTTTATGAAAGTAAATTTTATCTTTTTAACCAGAATGACAGTAAATCTGTGCTGTTGCAAGAGAAACAGCTCTAACCTGTAAAATTATTGGAAGCTACCCAATTTCATCTCAGCTGAAGGTTTAAGATCATTTTATGATATTTGCATTAAAACAACTATGAGTAACTGCTAACTGAAGCATGGAGACAGGAAGAGGTACTCTATGGAAGGCCCAGCCTCACCAAGACAGGTCAGCTTAGAACTGGGTTTGGAAAAACATTATCTTTTGCTTACTTTTCTCATGCCCTTCAATTATCTTCTAGAATGACAAGTGCCTCCTACACAAAAAGTAGTATTATCTCTGACTTATTCAAAAGCTGTAAACTCAATTCACTAATGGCAAAGGACTTAAGCTGTCATCTAATCATTAAGCATAGGAGTTACATACTGAAAGAAGAAACATCTGTCTTTCAGCAGCAAAACACTTTCCTTTCTTTTCTGGATTTCATGTTAAGTGCCCTTAGAGTACTACTTACAGGGGAAGCTCTGGCAAGTGGACCAAAAAATTTATCCAATGTACATAAATATCTCACATTGTCTTTAGCTTCATTGGCAGCAATTGTTATATTACCATCCTGAAGGGAGGGGAAAAAAAAGAAATAGAATTAATACTTTCTTTTTTACAGTGCATGCTACCACAAGACTATGATTCCATCTTGAAAATATTTTCTCACAGGAGTTCTCTCAAATAAGACAAGGGGTAGTGGCTTTAAACTGAAAGAAGGTAGATTTAGATTAGATGTAAGGTAGAAGTTCTTCACCATGAGGGTGGCGAGTCACTGGAACAGGTTGCCCAGTAAAGTTGTGGATGCCCCTTCCCTGTTCAAGGAAGTGTTCAAGGCCAGGCTGGATGGGGCTTTGAGCAACCTGGTCTAGTGGAAGGTATCCCTGGCCACAGCAGGGGATTAGAACTAGATGATCTTTAAGGCCTCTTCCAACCCAACCCATTCTATGATTCTAAGTTTTCTTCTTCTTCTTTCTTCTTCTAAGTCTTCTCTGAGAAATAACTGCTTTCACATACAAAAAATTAAAAAAATCTATGGGGCAATCAGCAACATTTTGATGTGATATAGAGGAACCCCTTGCTTAGACCCCCAAAGTTTTTCCTTCCTGATGGAAGTACAATAGTGTGGGTCTGATAATCCAACTTACACATAGCATGGTACCCATTCTGCAGAACTTGGACAAGATCCCTGAAATGTACCAGGGTGTTTCCCATCACTTTTCAATAAACATTTGTTAGGGAAAATGACTTCACAGCTAATGCCTGTATATGCTCCTGTATATCGGATAGATGGAACTACCCAGTACTTAGGAGGCAATTCTGTATTAAGAAACCTAGTTCATCATCCTTGGCTTGTACTGGCTCAGTACAGACACTCTCATGCAAATTCTTTTTATCATAAAAGTCTAAAAATAAGCTAAGCACAAAATCAAAAAGTCAGTAAGGTGACACTATTTTCCTGGTGTATTTTCAGAACACTACAATACCTTCTTCAATGCTAGAATATCTACATCCTGGTGTTTTGGGGAGGTGGATAGGAGGGGTGTGTCTGACTGGCCATACATGATCTACAGCTTATTTTCTGACTTGCTTACAGTTCCGATTGATATGTTTACATTAGAGATATCCACTTATCTGAAGTAGCAGTTATGCTACAAAAAGTCCAGACGTCATTATACTAAAAACAGTATGATGAACTTTCAGACATCTCTACAGTCGGCCTGCACAGGGCACAGCTGGAGAGACAGAAAAATATTGTGCTGCTGCATTGCTTTACATTTGCACAACTGTTCCACCCACTGTGTTAATGAAAGACACGTCACAGAAGCATTGACTTCTTCTCAAGTTATCTATTTAACTTCAGAATCATTGGCATTATATGTTTCAGCAAGCAGATAATAAACCAGAGTAGAAAACCAGCATAAACAATCAAAACTGTTTTTAGCACTGTGTTCAGTTCTGTGAATTACAAATACTGTACTCATTTAAAACTTTTATTAAAACAGAGTAATTACCAGCTCTTTCCACTGCTTTAATGTCTTTGATCTCGCTGCCTGAAGAACATTTATAATTTTCTTTACTCTTGAACTCCTGATCTCATCTAAAAGGCTTTGAAGAAAGAAAGAGATTTAGTACTCTCTTTGGAATGAAAATTTACATTTATTCTTAAAAAGCTTTTTTTTTAGACTCTGTGAGAAATAATGCTGGGATTTAACCTGTTAAATGATGACATTCTTGTCTTCCAGTGCTCCAGCTCTGCAGACGGCCCAAGGTCATCAGCTTCTCTTCTTATTTGTTCACTCTCCACTAAAACTTGTCTGATCTGTTTGATCCAAATCATGATCACTTCTTCAAGTTTCTCAGTGATCTCAGTGTTATTGCCTTCAAAATCATGGAATGGGACAGTCTCATAAGTACCAAGAAATGTAAGTTTTTAACTGCAGAAGTGAAATGTCTCTGTCAAACATAAACTAAGTATATTTTATGTAAGCTGACTATTTCACTCTGAAAACCCATGTGATGATAAGAAATGGTGGAAAGCTATTACTCAAAGAGACATAACTACTATTGTTCTTACATATATGTATATATACAAATTATTAGTAAATACACCTTGTTTGACTCACAGCCCTCAGAGCCAGATGTAATATTGGATAGGATTTCCCCAGTATCAAAAAAAAAGTGAAGACTATACACACTAAGTAGATGGCTCCACTCAGCAGCTAGTTGGCCAGCAAACTAGGAGGAACACAGGCCACTGTGCACATGATATGTTGAGAAACTAACTAATCCTTTAAGAGCTGTGAATTAAAGGATGGGTAGATGATTTATGATTTTATGATTACACAGTCAGAAACCTGGCAAGAGTAAGCAGAAAGATGTATTTAGCTTAGGAAAGATGAATTAATTCTTCAAAGTAATTTTTCATTAATGACATAACATTTATTTTATAAACAGCATCATTGTGTTTGCTTTGCCACAGGAATTACTCACCTGCAGTAATGTAGTCAGATGGGTTCTGTAAGTTGCTGACATAAATATCAATATCCACTTCTGCGAGCTGAATTTTATCTTCTATATTCTGCCTTGATGATGACAAAGTACCCACAAATTTATCCACAGAATACAGAAAGTCTTGTATCTGGCTGTTCTTCAAGCCTTCTTTCACAGCTCCCCAGTTCTGATTATTTTATGATTTATGCCAAAAAAAAAAAAAAGTAAAAGGAGGGTCACACTTTCTTTTGTTTTTTTTTTTTTTAAACACAAAAGGTATCTTATTTTTCATTAGAGAGGTATTTCTTATTCATGGCAGCAGATAAAGATTTATTAGTATACCATTTAAAATACACTCATTTATACTATAACAGAAATACTTTAAAGTGTGCATTAATTTAATTATTCTGTTTGACAGGAAGATACAACAAGCAAGTGACCCTCAAGAAGTAAAAATGTCTCTCTGCTCTCACCATCTTCACACTGAATTGTTGAGGGTTTTTCTAGTCTGACTTGGCTCTCTCTGAAGAGAGGAAACATTCTAATCTTTCCTGCTCCTGGATGAGAAAAAATGGTAGCATATGGTAACACCATCATTTTTGACAGACACTGAGCTTCATTATCTTTCCTTCTTCTGAACTTGTACTTCTGGAGGTAACAGAACGAACTGTGATGCTTTGTGAGTGCCACAGAACACAACTCAAAGAAGCTGGATACTCTGGCAGTGAAACAGTGCATGCTGTTCATAATCTAGAATTAAACCATGGACTGACGCCTTCTGGTGCCAGAAGGACTTGACACTTCATTCAACCCAGGTTTAATCTAGTTTTAATTATGTCATCACAGTTTTACCTTAGTATGGCTGCTATACTATGTTCTCCTTTGTCATGAGCACTATGGCTGGTGATCCTGCTTTAAAATAAACAATAAATATAAAAATTTCAAACACAGACACAAATTGCATTGCTCCCATAAAGGCCTATATTAGACTTGTATCTTTTTGTATCCTCTCTTTTATGCTCAACTGATACATACACAGGACTGCAGCAGCCACTTGCCTTAATTCCGTGTGTTCTTAAGAAAAAGTACTAGCTATTTGATTACCTGTTGGGATTTAAGTGCTGGTATCATGAATTGAGACAAGAAAAATTCCAGGCCCTGAAGGATATTTCCATTAGCACAATCAAATATGCCAAAATTCACCTCCTTTGGGAAGAAATAAAAATTAGCAGAGCACATGTAAAATTCTGCAACACACTATTTGAGTGAAATTCAGACACATGGCAGACAGATATACAGTCCATAACTACATAGGTTCCATGAGGATATTTCCCCCAAAACTAATGAATTTGGATTGGACATAGACTAAAATTCAACCAAAAATTCAAAGACTTGCCCTTAAGTTTGAGTCACCAGAAGAGTCAGTCCCATATTGCAGCAACACTCCAGCAACCAATTAAAATTAGCTGTTTAACATAAATGTGTTAATTAATCTTTAAAAATTTATGTCAATATTTCTCTTCTGTACTGAGAGGGTGGTCTAACACTGGAACAGGCTTCCTAGAGAGGTGGTCAATGTCCCAAGCCTGTCCGTGTTTAAAAAGCATTTGGGTAACGCCCTTAACAACACACTTTAGCCGAAGTGGTCAGGCTGTTGGACTAGATGATTGTTGTAGGTCCCTTCTAAGTGAAATAGTCTATTCTAGTTTATGTGAAGCAAGAAGCAATTAATTGCTGAAGCTGGGTACAGGGAGAGACAGCTCTGGTGAGTGGAATTTTACTCCAGAACATAAAGCTTAAATTTGAAGAAGTGAGCGATCTTTTCCCAATGCTAGGGACTAGTTGGCTTTTCTGCTTCGGGCATTTTGCTTACAAATGTATATACATCCTGAAGGTGGGCCATGGGCTTTCTACCACTCATACTGACTAGCTATTGCAGCTTTGGGTATGTCTCCTGCTAGCAGAGAGGAAGTCTCATTCAGAACTTCTGAACTCTACAAACATACACTGGTTTGGCCTTCACCATAGTGAATGCTTCACTGATACAGGGGAAAATGTACCGAGTTCTGCCCTGGAAGCTTCTGCTCCCAACTTCTGCCTGTGCAAAGACAGCAATTCCAGAGTGTTTTAGGAATGGCAACTACAAATGAATTTTTGTAGAGGCTTTGATATTCTTAGTTATCTTTATTACTAATTTCACTAACATTTTTCTTGCTAGTTCCCCACTTGCATGCAAAAGAAGAGCACTTAAGACAATTAGTTGTTATGCATGGCATACTATGTCCTAACAATATTACAGTACTGCAATGCCACTGGAGTACAAGAGGGTAGAAAGCTCTTTCTTAAGAAGTGGAGCAATTATGGATGACAATCAAGGCATTATTCTGCTTGAAGAACTTCTTAGGAGGAAGACTAGGTTTCTTTGCATGTCTGAACATGGTCCCTGGGAGGCCAATGTCCACAAGGTGGTTAACAAGGAAATGCTCCTAAAGTACTTCCTTCTGAAAAAGGTCATGCTAACAAAATTGCAGTAGGAAAGGACAGAAGGGTAATGATGAAAATAACTGACCTTTATCTTTCCCCTTCAGATACTTTTAACAATGCCAATTTATCCCATATGACAGCATTTGCATTTGTTGCAGGGAGGGGGAGACAGGGAAAATTTAAGTCTTTCAAGACTTCTGGATCTCTAGAACAAGCTCAACATACAAGCTGATCCATTTGTTTCCATAGGACACTGAAGACTCAGCTATGCCTCTTGAGAAACAGGGGGGTAAATCCATACATTTCTAGGGGGTTCTCAGGTTCTCCTTCCAACTATTCCTATAGAGCTCTTCAGGATAAACCAAAATTTTCCAAACCAGTCTGAGACTGAGCTCCAAGCCTCATCAGTGTGAAGATTGGCTGACCGAAAATTAGGGTTTACATTCTATAGCATCTGAAAAGATTGCCTCACATAAGGAATGAAGTTTGATGACAGCTTGTCTTGGTTTGAGTTAGAACCAAACCAATTCTGTTCAGTGATTCTACTTTTCAGCTAAGTCTTTTCTAACTAACTGCACTTTTTGAAGCTAACAGTATGTTTTTGCAGACAGTGTCTGATTCTAGCAGTGATAACACTTGATGTTTAGAGTTACTACCAAGGGTCAGTGTGTGCAGACCAAGGTCATGGCTAACTCTTGTGTACCACATCAGGGGGTGCAGAAAGTGAAAAGCCGCACCTGCGGGGAGCAGCAGCCAGGACAGGGGACCCTACACTGACCAACGAGGGATTCCAGCCCATATATGTCATATTCAGTATAAAGTTGAGGGATCACGAGGATCTTAACCCCCTTTTTAGGCTTTTTGCCTTTTTAGGCTTTTTGCCCTTTTTTCCTTCTCATTGGCCCTTCCACTGGCCTTCCCTACTCAGACCCTCTCGTGCCTTTGACCCCAATTTGTGTGTTCCTGAACGCACCTCCTGAACCCAGTTCCCATCTGCTGCTGGGCCCAGTCTGGGACTTTTCCAGTACCTGTCATAGCCTCAGTGGTGACAGTGACGTAATTGCCATCAGGAAGAGGGTGGGTCCAACACTGGTTTTGTATATATTTGTATATATCCCATTTTATTATTATTCTTTTCATTAAAGCTGTTTTAGTTTTCTTTTCTGATCCAGAAGCCTCTCTGTTCTTCCCTTTCTCTCCCATTTGGGAGGGGAGGGGGCCATAAGTCTCTCTCCCATATACTCTTTCTCTCCCTCTATTTGGGGGCAGGAAAGAGGGGTTAATAGAGAGCGTCTTTTGTAGGTCTGATGGATTGAATCTACACCTTGACACAGCTACATGACAGCCCCTACCAAAAGAAGGTGATCACAAGAGAACCACAGAAAGAAGACACCAAAGCAGCTAACTGAAGAGTTTGGACAACTATTCTGACAGGTACCCAAATGAAGCAGCGCAACAAGACTGACAGTGTGTGAGAAGAGGAAGCCTAGAATTTACTTTTGCACCCCTGGATGAGGCATTTGTAAAAACAGTTCTATAAAGCAAGTGACTGGCAGAAACAGAAGTACTAATTTCCCTGACTGCAGCTGGAGAAAAAACTTCTTACAGCTTCGGCCTGCTCGAAAGGAAAACATCAACCTACTAGTGGTGAATAAGGAGAAGGTCTGTATGGCATGAAAAAAAGTGCATCAATATTTTTGATAATATGCTTTCAGGCTTATTACATTTTTTTTAATGTCTATTCGTAGATGTTAGTGTCCAGATGCTCTTTTATTGCAAATATTTCCGAAGAGCATGAGTATCTCTGAAAGTCAGAAAGGCTGTTACAGTACTTTTCTTATACACAACTAAAGCTGTTAGGGGCAGAAAAACCTTACTTTCCTCAGCTTCAAGTATGATCTTTATTTTAAAAGTTTAAAAGATAAAATTAAGTGCATCATTTCCATAATTTAGGTTTATTACTTAAAGGAAAATCTCCTGGTTTAGGTCTTTATTCCCTATTGCCATTAAAATTTATATTTTAATGACTGATTAATAATGAATTTTCATATTGCAGTAGTTAATATCCAAATCACTAGAACATTACTTTGTCATTAATACTTATACAGATTAAAAAAAACTTCTGTCAAACACAGAACTAGACATTTTCATGAAAGCACTCCCCACTTCTTTTTCTGATGCCTGTTGCATGAATATAGGTCTAAGAAAATATTAAGTACACTGTGAACTTTGAATAACCTCAAAAAGATGATCAGTTTGAGCTTATACTGGTGTGTCTCTGAAAGCAGAAGTAGTGATATATGGTGTAACAGGTTTATGACCGAACGAATGCTGGCCAATGATAAGCTGTTTACTCTAAGTATGGAAGTGTCCGAGCTAAAGATAGCTGAAGTGAGCACTTGCAGAAGCAACAAGTGCTGAGCATATCACTTCTGAGACTATATGATCACTGCTGAAGGGGTGGAGATGTCTTGCATTTGATATTACTTTATAAAAACTTTATAATCCTGCAATGTTTCCATTGAGGCTTGACTATATCTTAGG
>JAVSBS010028528.1:224071-235336 GCA_033124195.1 Coracias cyanogaster
GGGGCGGGGAGGGTGGTGGAATCTCAGAAAATGCAATTAAATTAAACCTGAAGTATTTCCTACAGCAACTTCCTCCATGGAACAAACTGGATGTCTCATAGAAAGTGTACCGTGACTGGTCTGCAAAGTCACAATGTAATTGTGAGTGGAACCCACAAGCAACACTGTCAGCTAGATCCTGCCAACAATGCAAAGAAATTTAGTTTTCTGCCAATGTCTTTAACCATACATTACTCTGAAAAACTCACTCTGAGAAGCCTTGCAGCCACTGGTCCCTCTCCACTAAGATGTATCTACAACCTCTTCTCTTTGAAGTAACAAAAAAGTTTAAACCTCATAAAGACCTGCTTCCCTCTAATTTTCTGTCATGCACTTTGGAAAATAATCTGTTGAAACTTGGAAGAATATAACAGAAAATAACGTGGAAGAAGCCTGTGGGTATAAAGAAGAATAAAGATTGCTAATATGTGCAATAAAACCAGAACATATATCATTAGTGTGTAACTGTCTTCTGTAAACATGGAAGAAGCCTGTGGGTATATTTCTCTTTCAAGTCAAGGAGAAGCCTCTTCCTAAAACATCAAATGTTCAGCTTCTGCTAGACTAAACATGTGATGTATGACACATGGTGGTGTCTCCCCACTTCCACCTCAAATCAGCATCTTCTAACCCCTATGCACAGTCTCACTTGAATATCATGCACCCAAGGTGGTGAAAAAGAGAGATGAGCAGCACTGAAGAAAGGATCTTTGACAAATCTTGAGAAGAACATGCCTACTAGGTCAGGCCAACAGTCTGCCCTAGCCAGTATTTTGTCTCCTAGAATGGCCAAAAATGGATAAGGAGAGAGTAAGCATGTATCACATTGCCCCTGAGTAATCTCCAATTCTCCAATATGTTTGAAACCAAACTGTTGATAGAACAGTCAATTTAATGAGTGAGATCTCTTAACTCATCAGAATGGGTTGGAAGACGACATTCATACTTTCCACCAGAGTTATTTATTTTTATGCTATGCTGCTTTTGCAACAAAATATTCATAAATTCATAATTTAATGATTAGCAAGACCAAAATAAAACAAAACTAAATGCAGAAATGAAATGTTTCACTTAACCCAAGCTGGACACATTTATTTCTGGCTTGTCAGCTAGGGAAAAGAATTTCAAGATTTTTAATTTCATCTTAATTTAAGTCAGAGAACAACATGTTCATCCCTGAATTGTGCATGCACAGTCCCAGTGAAAGGAAAAACTGATTAAACTGTTTTGACAGCTGAGCTGATCTGTGCTTTGCAAAGTCTCCAAGCAGTTCCACTAACGCTCAAAAGTTCTTTTAACTTATCTAGGTTATAATGAATCTGTAATTCATTCTTGCACTTAACTATCAAGCATTATTAATTGTTTTTTCTCACCAGCAAACCTAAGACAGCACCAAATGGTGACTTAGCTCACACTAACATGGCTCCTCAATGGCACTACCTGAAAGGACTAGGCAAGGACTTCTGCAGTTCAGGAAACCCACAACAGTCATGTTAGGCAATTTCAAGGTCCCTTGGCACCTTCTGATACCATACACTCACTGGAAGATGAATGAATTATTTTGCTTTTTATGAAGAGGCTTCTCCTCCTCAAAATCAAAAGGGAGAGAAATACATCTTGGGGATGACAACTAGCTTATTTCTACTTACAGTTTTCCAAGCCTAAGATTATTTTTGACAGAATGGGACAGACCTGAACGTGAAGCCACCTTAATTTAGAAGGAAATTGCATAATTTTTCACCCTCATCAATCAGTGCTTTGTCAATAGCAGAGCTGGTGCAGGTTAAACCAAAAGAAGACAAAACCGTTTTTATACAGACAGTTCCCCCATTCCTGTAATACTTATGTTAGCTGATCTAGTATTTTTAAACTCTGAATATTGTGAACGGTTTGCCTCAATTATCTTTGTAATTTTTGAAGTCTGGATTTTTACTTTACTTGGCCATTTTTAGGTTTTCTTTTGTGAAAACAGTATCAAACCATGCCACAGGGCACTCTTCTGTTCTCAGGTAAGCCAAGATAGTAGTACCTAAACAATAAGATCCAAGTTCTTTCCCCATTGGCATGCATAACAAAAAAATCTCTGTTAAGATTTCCTGAATTTTGCAACAGTCATGTTTTTTTCTTAAAAATGCAACTTGTAATAACGGAGACATACCTGCAATACATCTTGGTAAAAGAAGAGCAACTTTTTAACTCCACTAGGGGCAAAGAACTGTTCTAGAAGTTGAAACTAAAAACAAAATTACAATTGTAGTTAATTGTGAAGTACTTTAAAAGGACTGCAAATTTTGGAAATATATTTAATAATAATTTAATGAATATTTACCTTGTCATCAGAAATAATGGCCTCCTCCACTTGCTGCTCACTTAAGCCTATCCCATCTGCTAATCTTGATATCAAATACTTGTGTCTTTCATCTATCTGAGCTCTTCTCCCCTCTTTGGTGACTTTGGCTTGCTTGGCTAGTTCTCTCCTAGTTTCACTGGGAAGTACTATACTCTTTTTACCAGTTGTCTAGAAAATAGAAGTTTGTTATAGAAAGATTAATTTTCCTCACTTAAGGATTGTATTTGATATTGTTAATCTTTAAGATGGCTTCTTAAACTACTTCAAGCAAGAACATAAAAAATTACATCTAAGGAATGCAGAAGGAAAAGATTAGTAATAATTAACTTGTTAGGCCAAAATTATTTCTCAATATAAAGCTACTAGAATGGAAACTTCAGATCAGGCCCTCAGAATCAGATGTAGATCGTGGCTAAGGTCACAATACAAATTTAGCACTATAAAGGCTCTAATTCAAATCTCACTGTTGTGAATGCAACTCTCAAACTTCTATATGTCCATATTCCAGATCTGGGACCAGATCTATCTCTACACTGCCAGCATTTCAATATATAGTATCAAGTTGTTACCTCAAAGAAAATAAATAAAACAAATCCACTATAAAATCAGTCACCACTGGAACAAATATACAATTGATGTTTAATATGCAGATCATGTAAAGGTCATAGCAGAATGATAAAGAAGGAAATTTATGTTGACAATGGATTTTTTAAAATCTTCATAACAGTGTGAACAAGACTGAAAATAGATGCGGTGAATAACATTTTAAAGTCAATAGATAATCTTCAGAAGCTATATAGAAAACTCAATATCTTCTCCCACGTAGCTCCCAACTCATCCATGTCAGTCTTTTATAATCTCTGGCCTCCATGCCAACAGCTGGATCTCTTGTTTTGCAAAAGCCTTCCCTGATGCAACATGACCTTATTCAAGTATTCTTAACCAATATTACTTTTCATCTTGACAAAGAAAGGGAATTAACCAGTGGATGAACAAAAAACCCCACCAAAACTCAAAATCCCAGCAACACATGTGAGCACAGTAAGTAAATGGCCTAACACTTCATACACTTTTGAGTGGCTGACTGTTCTTTTTCCTTGTAATTAACAGAGATTGAAGGAACTCAGCACCCTCCAGTATTAGGCCAAACTTTTGTCAGTGAAAACTTCAAGAATAATTCGGACAGAAGAAAATTTAACAGACAGAAGGCAACTGAGTCACGACCTATTTTAGCATGGAAACACTTGCCGGAAGAATAGCAGTCAAAGGTGGTCCTGTGACAGCAGATACTAGCTCAGCGCTCCTTGTCTTCAAGTCCCCTCCACGTCTACGATGCTTAGTCTCTGTGTCTAGTTAAAAGAAGTGACAAGATCTAATTATTCTGGTATATGGACAGTAAATGCGTTCACAAGACCTGCAATGTTGTGTCTTAGTATTTGCTGGCTAACCTCTTCTCAGGGTGGGGAAAATGAGACATGAAAAGAACATTAGAAAACTCATGCCTGAGCAAAAATCCTCAGAATCCCTTAGGAGGAAAAGATGTCTTATAATGGCTTTTCTCTCAAGTTCAATTGCAAACACAGAGACTCTGACATATTGTCACTTTTCACACTTGCTACTGTCACTCATTCCTCTTCTGTTACTTCTTTATCTAAATTCTGATTGTCAGTCTTGTGCATTTCTGACTAACTTGCTACTTGCAAGATAACTTGAGCACACAGACTATCTGAAGAATAAAGAGTGCTAATATTTGCAGTAAAACCAGGACATATATCATTAGCGTGTAACTGTCTTCTGTTAATTCTTTAAGTCTCCTTCAGAGCTTTTGTAGCTCTTTAAGTTATCTAATAAAAAATATATTGCATGCCTTTGTTTTCCCTATAAATTAAGATCTGACTCTTTTAAAGTCATTTAAGTAACAAATAAGAGTATTTATGTTTTCCTGATATTAAGTACAATAACTGGTCTCCAGCCAGCCACCATTTCTCTTAAAAATTTTAATTACAAAGCATTCCTAAATACTACTTTATCTCTTCTTAACGCAAATATTGGTTTAGTTAGCTTCAAAAAGACAATTAGTTAGCTTCAAAAAGACAACCATTTGAAAGCATGGAACAACATTATTTGTAACTGCTAGTTTGCTTTTAGTTCAAGAAAAAGCAACCACTTTATTTCTCAGAAGATTATATTTAGGTCCTATCCTTGGCAGCAAACAGGATCCTCAGTGGAGCATGCAGTAGTGCTAATGAGCAGCTCACTAAATTTTCACAAACTGTTTATTCTAAATAAATGAGATCGTGACTAAAATTAATATTCTAATAGCACTGATTTCCTTATAAATTTTCTTACAGATTGTGCCTCCTTTTCCCTGATTATAATATATAATTCACAGAAACATAAAATTGTTAATACTGGAAGGGACCTCTGGAGGTCATTTGGTCTAACCCCCCTGCTCAAGCAGGGCCACTGAGAGCCAGTTTCTCAGGACCGTGTCCAGATGGCTTTTGAGTATCTCCAAGCTGGAGACTCCACAACCTTTCTGGGCAACCTGTGCCAGTACTCAGTCACCCTCACAGTGAAAAAGTGTTTCCTGATGTTCCGACAGACACTCGTGTGTTTCAGTTTGTGCTCATTGCCTCTGGTCCTGTCACTGGGTACCACTGAAAAGAGCTTGGCTCCCTTGTCTTTGCATCCTCCCCTCAGGTATTTATACACGCTGATGAAACACACACAAGCCCCCTCTGATTCTCCTCTTCTCCAGCCTGAACAGTCCCAGCTCTCTCAGGCTTTCCTCATAGGAAAGATGCCCCAGTGCATTCATCATCTTCATGGCCCTTCGCTGATTCTCTCCAGTATGCCCATGTCTCCCTTGTACTGGGGAGTCTTAGAACAGGACATAGTACTCCAGGCAAGCCCTCACCACTGCTGAGTGGAGAGGATAGATCACCTCCCTTGATCTGCTGGCAACACTCCTCATCCAGCCCACAGTATCATTAGCTTTCTTTGCTACAAGTGCCCATTGCCAGCTCATGTTCAACTTGGTGTTCACCAGGGCCCCCAGGTCCTTTCCTGCCAATCTGCTTTCCAGCTGGTCAGTCCCTAGTATGTAGAAGTGCATAGGCTTGTTCCTTCCCAGGTGCAGGACTTTGCACTTCCCCTTGTTGAACTGCATGAAGTTCCTGTTAGCCCAAATCTCCAGCCTCCATAGGTCCCTCTGGATGGCAGCACAACTCCCTGGTGTATTGTCCATCCTTCTTAGTTTTGTGTCATCAGCAACCTTGCTGATCTTTGAAGTAATTATTCAATCTATTATCACTGTTAATATATTCTAGAAATGAGATACCATACTATATACCATACTACAGATGTACAATACTACAGAGTACTACACATTTTAATTCCAGAAAAACAGTTCTAATCATGTTACTATGATTCAACTCTAGGAAATCTGCTAAGGGATCAGAGTTGTACTGTGCATGACCCTGTAAACGCATACACATATATAAAAACATAAATGCATTTGTTTATTTATTTGTACATATTTATTTATAAAGCTGAAAATTGCACATTGCGGTCCCTACACTGGCACATTCAGAAAAGCATGAACCTACCCAGTATATGTAAGTACATTATACACTTAAAATATTCTACTTAATAATCAGTTTCTCATTTCATTCCTGGATTTTTTTTCCATAAAAAGCTAACATAAAGTATTCATTATTTTCTTGCTTACCTTTTTTTATAGAAATGAGAGGTGGACAGAGGTCAATGTCAGGTTTGGAAGAAAGCTGCATTGCTCTCAGTTGTTCTGATTCCTGCTGTGCAGTGTGACCAGGAGAGGAACATGGCTCGACTCTTCCCCATAACTCAGTCTCACCTCCCACAGTCTCCTCCATCTTCACCACCACGCAAAAATCAAACTACATCAACAATACAGACAATGATGGGACAACATAACATTGGAACAACCAGTAATACACCTTCAGTATTTTATCCCTGCTAGAGCACCAACATTATAGACTAGCAAGGAATAGAAAAAAAAAAATTCTGTACTTCCAGTTGCTAATTTAAAATTAGAAGATCTAAGCAGTTTACAAAATTCTAAAAGCTCCTTTGAAGCTGCCTATCACCAAAACTTTATTTCTAATTGCACAGCTGTCATTTTTTCCTGATTAGCCTGCTCCAGGTAGGAACTCACGCACTGAGGGACAGGTTAAGCTCCTTCTTACACGGCAGCTCCAGGTCCCACTGCAAAGTGCTGGGCATGGAGTATCGGCTGAGGCACTTGCTTAATCTGAAGTGCGTTTCTAAGCCTGCGGACTGCCTGGGTACTTGGCGTTGCTGGCAGCTGCTATGGCAACCCCTACACAAACCCAGCTAACAACTCAGTCCCCAGGAGGCACCTCGTCTGTCCCCATTTCCCACTGTATCCACCAACCTAGTGCTAATTTCATAACTACTTGTCTTTTTAAATGCACCATAGTTTCCCCTTACATATAAATTAAATCCTAAGCAAGCTGCTTCCCGAAGCCTCAGCATTTCTGAGGTGCAGAGCCAGGGGAGGCCACAGTGAATGTCCTCAACACAGCCTTTCTCAGCACAGCAGCAACCTGGGCTCTGGGCAACACATAATAGCACAGAATGTATTGGGTTGGAAGGGACCTCTAAAGGTCATCTAGTCCAATCCCTCTACAATAAGCAGGGACATCCCTAACTAAGTCAGGTTGCTCAGAGCCCCATCAAGCCTGACCTTGAATGTCTCGAGAGATGGGGCCTTCACCATCTCTCTGGGCAACCTGTTCCAGTGATTGACCACCCTCATATGAAAGAACTTCCTCCTAGTGTCTAACCTAAATGTACCCTTTTCTAGCTTGAAACCATTACCCCTTTGTCCACATAGAGAGACACAGATGAGATAATGGGCTAAATGAGGTGTTTCCCTTGTCCTCTGCAGGGCAAAGCCACCTCCCCATAGCTCCGAAAGGTAATGTCAGCTGAACTTCCTACAAAAGCAACAACATCTCACTAGCAGTGATGATATTTTTCAAACTTTCAAAGTGTAAGGACTTTCCCTCCTAGCAGCACCCAGCCCCTGCTGCTCTGCAATTGCCATGGTGTCAGGACATGCTCTTGGGGACATGCCTTGTTCTGGAGGTAGATGTGTAAGTGGCCTGAAGCTGGTACTTCTGTGGTCTCTCCCACCTACCCTAGGTACAGGATGTGCCATCCAGAGCAGCTCTTCCCCCAGCACAGCGGGCAGCTCCACACTGGCAATTTGCTGGGCAGAGAGGGAAGCACTGCTGGTGAGGAAGGGAAAAAGATAAGATGAGAGGAGCGTGTTTTTCCTCTCCCAACTGCTAGAACAGAAAGGCTGTTCAAAGAGGAAGCATATCTGGAGAAGGGAATCAGGGAGGACCACCAAAAGAGTGGGAAGAGCAGAGATGGTGAAAAATAGGACATGAAAGTGGCACTGCAGAAAGCTCTTTCAGCCCTGAAGAAAAGTGAAATACCTCTGTGGCTCCAGAAGAAAAGCCTTTTCAGTGGCTGTGGTAAGGTTTTTTGTCAGTTTTCAGGCAACGTTAAAAAAAAGAGACTTCTCTTCCTTCCCCCCTACAATGATAGCATTAAAGACATTGCAAGTAAATTATTAGGCTCTTATTCACTATATGTGCACATCCTACCCTGGAATTTGATGAACATAAACAGATTTGTCTGCAAGATGTTAAATGGTTTTAATCCCTCCTGAGGTCGATGACAGAGGAGGCTTCAGCTCTTATCAGAAGCCCTTAGCTCCTGTGAAGATAGGCTGAGAGAGCTGGGGTTGCTCAACCCAGAGAAGAGAAGAATCTGAGGACAACTTGCAGCAGTCTTCCAGTACCTAAGGGGAGCCTACAAGAAAGCTGGAGAGGGACATTTTACATGGCCATGTGGTGACAGTGATATACAGCAGGCAATGAAATGTTCCAGTTAGCAAAACAATGAAGGAAAAGACTTACCATGGCCTTGTAAAACATGATCTGGTGGTCAGAGGAAGGAGCTAAGAGATAAGGAAGTATTTGCCTTATCAGGGAACCATGAAAAACTAGCAACTAGGCCTTTGAAGAGGAGCTCGAAAAGACTGATAAAAAGGGACCATCCTGCCCAAGAGCCACCAAGAGCTGGGTAATTGTCAGAGAAGAAACGAGTCAGCAAAAATCTGCAGTAACTGGGGGAAAGGTAAAGACAGCAGGGGAGGATCACAACACAATTGAAGACTGAAAAAAAACTTGGCCCACTACACCTGTAAGGAGCATGTGCGTTAATTTACATAGCAAGCCAGGCTAATTTAAATAGAACTAAACAGTAGCAGATAGGATGCTACTTACTGACCAATCAGTGTAAACTTAGATGGGTTTTTACTAATAATTTAGCATGATAAATATGTCTCTTTTGTGCGCTGTGCTAGCTTTGCAGAATTATCACCTAGCACCCATCTTTGCACAAACATGAGCTAAATAAAACACAAGTGCTGTGTGTACATCGGTGTATTGCACACCCTGCTCTTGGGAGTGTTACCGAAATCAGGAGTAAAACTCTTTAACACCAATGAGGTCAAGTACTCACAACGCCTTGGTAACTCTTTTACTTGGTTGTTTTGCTGACCGGGAAGATTGAACTCCTACACCTATTGTTGCAAGCCTGGACTTGCAAGCACCAGCTGCTTGCAGGCATCAGCTTGCGGGTATCAGGACAACACTAGGACAAGGGGTAACGGCTCTAAACTGGAGAAGGGTAGATTAAGATTAGATGTAAGGAAGAAGCTCTTCACTCTGAGGGAACAGAATACCCTGGGACGTTGTGGACACCCCTCCCTGGAAGTGCTCAAGACCAGGCTGGTTGGAGCTCTCAGCAACCTGACCTACGGAGGCTGTTTCGGCTCACGGAGCTGAGCTGCCCGCTCCGGGCGCAGGCGCAGGCGCAGGGGCGGCAGCCGCCGCCGGTGAGGGCCCAGCCGCCTGCGCGCCGCGCAACGCCGGCCCCGCGGGTGGGCAGGGCTCCGCTCTGCGCCTGCGCGCCCGGCCGTGCGCCGCGGAGCGCGCCCCGCGCAGGCGCAGCCGCGGCCTGTCAGTGCCTGCCCGCCGGGCTGCAGCAGGTAAGTGGCCGCTGCGGTGGTTCTGTTCCCCTCCGCCCTCTGGCCCTCTGCCCGCCCCCCGGGCTGTCGCTGCTGTAGCGACCGGAGTTTGGCAACGGGAAGCGGAGGAGGGCCGGGCCGGGCCGGGCCGGGGAGCCCCTCAGGGTGGTGAGGCCGGAGGGGGGTGCTGAGGGCTCCTCCGGCGCGGCCGGGGGCCGAGGGCCTCTACCGAGGGAGTTCAGCGTGGCGGGGCTGCGGCCTCGCCTGCGTGCCCGGGGGCAGGTCTCGGCCTTTGCCCGGCAGGGACGGGCACCTGCGTCGGTGGAGATAATTCGAGTGGAGCCGCCCTCGGGGAGCGCGGCCGGGCGGAGCTGGGGCTGCCGCGGCTTCCTCCGAGCTCTGTTTTGCGGGGTCGTCCCCCGAAGCTGGGTGTCCCTGCGCACCCCTGGCCCAGAAGCTCGTTTCTGGAGGGGGCAGGGGCCTCCCCCGTCAGCGCGTCTCCCCCGCTGGCACCATTCTCGGCCCCCGGCCGGAGCTGGCGTCCCCAGGGGGAGGGTGTGCTGTGCAGCTGAAGCCTTTCCAAGACTGCTGGGCACTTTGTTTTGCTCATTTCTTCCAGTACTTTGCTCTGAAGATGTCTGTGGGGTTTGGCTCATAGCCTCTGTGTAAAGTTGGTGTGGTTTCTTGAGGTTTGCTCTTCCTTTTCAATGGTTCGTTGTGCAACAACCTGCCTACCTCAGCAAGTTAGCGTGTAATTGCTTAGGACGTTACAGTGTTGTGACTACTCATTTTGTTTGTGAGGTCTCATTAGTGCGCCTGGGTAGTGGCTGTGTGGGTTAAAGCCATTGTAACTCTGTTCAGTGTATTCAGAGTTGTTAATAACGACAGTAATTCAGTGTAAAGCTGTCTGCTACAGATAGCATCTCTGTAGTAAATTAATAATTCAAAATAATTTTTTTTGAAAAAAATTGTAGGTACAATCCTGATAGCTTAGAAATGGGCTGGGCTAAACAAAACCAGGGTATCAATTAAAAAATGTGAGTGGTAGGAACAGATCCTGCACCTTGAATTGTAGAGTAGGAAATCAAACATCATTTGAGTTAAACAGAGCGTTAGTGGAGAAGTGATGGATATGGTTGCACAGCTGAGGGGGTAAAGTAGGACATGAATTTACATTGTAGAAATAGTTCTGGAATAAGTGCATAGTTATGCATATGATTTTATGTCTTTAAGGTACTAGAAACACAGATCTTGAAATGAAGGAACTTAAGGCATAGACTTAAGGTCTTCAGACTAGCTCTTGGACAAGCCTTGCCTGGAATCTTTTTTTTAACCCTGGCAGGTTCTAAAATTACTGATTCTACTAATGCTGTACTGAGTCTGTTCAGGGTGGATTAACTGTCTTCGCAGCAGCCTGCAAGCTGCTGTGTTTTGGATTTGTGGCTAAAACAGTGCTGATAACACACCAGTATTTTGGCGGTTGCTGAAGGCTGCTTGAACAGGGTCAAGGCTTTCTCTTTTTCTTACTCTATCTTCTGTTCCCCTTGAGTAGGCTGGGGGTGGGCAAGAGACTGAGAGAGAACACATCTGGGACAGCTGACCTAAGCTGGCCAAAGGGAATTCCCTGCTATTTAATGTCATGCTCAGCAATTAAAGGTGAGGTGGAGGAAGAAAGGGTTTTTTGGCTTCCAGGGTGGCTGTTTAGTTTGCCTATGGGAGGTGGTGAGCAATTTCCTTTGCTTCTCTTGTTTTTTGAGTTTTTTTT
>JAVSBS010028529.1:0-31711 GCA_033124195.1 Coracias cyanogaster
CTCCAGAGAAGGAGACTCCACAACCTCTCTGGGCAGCCTGGGCCAGGCTCCCACACCCTCACAGCAAAGTTTTTCCTCCTGTTCAGATGAAACCTCCTGGGTTCCAGTTTGTGCCCATTGCCCCTTGGCACCACTGACAAGAGTCTGGCCCCCTCCTCTTGACCTTCACACTTTAGATATTGATCATCATTGATCAGGTCCCCTCTCAGTCTTCTCCTCTCCAGGCTAAACAGCCCCAGCTCTCTCGGCCTGTCCTCTTCAGAGAGGTAAACTAAGGCTGAGCTCTGGCTCTGAGGTTCTGCCTGCCCCTCACGCGGGAAGCAGATGATCGGCTGTTTTCTGTGTCCCAGTGGCTGTGCACCAGGAAGCACGTGGGAAGCTCCTCCAGGGCTGCCGTTGGAAGGACTTGCACAAAGCAGGAGGCAGTTCCTGAAGATCTGGCCCAGGAACATTCTGCTTGCTTGCAAATGTCGCATTCATAACTTATGCTTTTCTATATGCTGCATTCTAGTGTTGTTGTTGTTGTTTACGAGACCATCTGGGAGTGTGATTTATGAGAAGAGGGAGCTCTACAGAAGCAGCGCAGTGGCTTCCACAGACGGCAGCTGTTTCGGGGCTGTGACAATACAGATAAATACACTGCATCTATTGTGCTCTTTTCATTGTTGACATTGTCAACAGTTCATTAGTGGAGCTTGCTTAGAGCTTCTGTCTGGCAGACAAAGGATGCAGCTCTTATTTATCAGGCTCTAGCAGCGCTGTATAACCAAAATTAAGTTTGGGGCTTCTGGGTTTGTTTTTTATTAGCTGACTATCATGGTTCATCAGTAATGATGGAGATAAATGAAGCTGGCTATGTTCTTACAAAGCTAGGTACAAGTTGCTTTTTTGTGGTGGACAGAGGCCATGTGTCTGGGAGGATTTTGGTGGGAAGGAATGGAAATGAGGTTGTGTTTTCATGACAGTTCTCACCTGATAAGAAATCAGCACTAAAAATGGTTGTGGGAGCTTGCATTTTTCATCAGGCATTGACTGCTTTGTTGGCTTTTATCTCATGCTTTGACATCCTTTTCTTTCCTGTGGCTCATCACGCATCAACACAGTGAGTTCTGTGGGGAAAGCTTGTCTGCTGAGTTCTGTCACCAGGAGGTGCCATGTCCCCTCCAGAGATGCTGGGAGATCCCATAACTAATAATACATGCATGGAAAACCTGGCCTTCTCAGCTTTGAACTTGCCTCCTTGCTTTGCATGAGTATTTGAGGGTGCCAGGGTCCTTGGGCAGTCATGGTCACAGCCCTTGCTCTGGGGGCTTTCAGTTGGACCCTCGTTTGGATGGGACTTTGCTCTGTCCATATTTTTACATCTGCTGAACACAGGGAGTGTGTGCAGTGCGCGCAGGCCTTTGAAAGCTCTCTCTCTCTCTGAATCTAACAGATTTCTCTCAGTGTCTTCGGTAGACTCATTGCTACCTAGTGGGACTTCTGAAAGTATGGCATGACTAGGCACTTTGTGTACCCATACTTCTTAAAAACCCCTGTTGTTTGTTCCTCAACATCAAGTTTGAGAAGGGCAGCACAGCACGGAATGAATTCCAAAATCCGCCTCCCTTCACCCCTCTTTTCAACTCCATCGAATCCTTTTAGCTGCTTCCTGAGTAATGCCACCAAGATGGATCTTACCAGTGATACTGCATAAATAGTAAACCCTTTGTAAAGGCAGTAGAGACTGTAGTGACCCTTGTCATACGAGGTGGATGGATTTCCCCGCGAAGGGGAAGGGGCAAGTGTGTCTGCCCCAGGAGAGGGGTGTTGTAGAATGAGGCAAGAGGCATCAAAGAGGAGTTGCCAGAGCTGCCAGACTAGGTCAGACCAGTGCCGTAGCTAGCTCTGAGATCCTGTCCCTGGTGATGAGAACCAGATGCTGCGGAAGACAGCGTAAATAACTGGCAGAGAACAGCAAAGTGACAGTCCTGGTCTCCAGTAATTGGACATCTGATATTCCTGATTGCCTGTAATTATCTGCCCTTCTCTGGATCTCATCAAGTCATTGGACTCTTTGTTCCTCTCCTGACCACAAGCCTGGAGTCCTTCAGATTGGAGAAACAGGGTTTGCCCGCAATTTGAGATCGCATATACCTAGTGACTTGTACATAGCAACACTTCTCCAGAAAAACAGACTTCTTTCTAGGTGTCATCACTGAGAGAGGACATGAGAGACATACTGGGTTTAGGCATGAACTTACCCTTCCTTGGAAGGCACCAGAGGGTTGCTGAGACAGCGTGCTCATCGTGGACGCTGACCTTCAGGACTGCATTGTGATTCCTTTACCAGCCGTGGAGCCCATGCTGCAATTCCTGTCCGGCTTCGCTTGGTTGCGACGCACGCAGCACGTTTCTGCGGTCATCGAAATGCCAGTTGTTGTGGATTTGGTGGCTCACAAGGACAGGCCTACCAAGGCTTGTGTGTTGACATCAGGAGTTGGCTCCTGGTTCGTTCTGCTCCTCTGCTGAGCTCGTTTCCTGCTCGTTCGCAGCTCCGGGCCCCTCTCCCACTCCGTGAGCCGACGTGCCAGGTCTGCAGCTGCTGGCCTGCTCCCTCAGCCTCCTGCAGCTGCTCCGGCACCATGGTCCCAGAGCAGGAAGGATGCTGAGGCCTCTGGTGCTGTTTGTGCCGTGTTTTTCCAGAGTTGCTATGTGCGCTTTATCTCAAACTGCAGGCAAAGCCTTTTCACCGGTCTGAAGGACTCAGCCTGGGACCCTTGGTCTGGAAAAGGGCAGAGAAGATGTCAAAGGCATTGAATAAGGTCACTGACTATGGAGTGGGGGGATTGCGCACACAAAAACCTGCTAAAAGCAAATATCCAAGGTACAGGTGAGTGCCTGTATCGTCCCTCCCATCCTGTGTGTGGGATCCCTTGTGCTCAGGGTGAGGAAGTCTTAGAGATGCGTGGTATTTAGCAACAGGGTTTGTGGTATATATTGGACATTAGGAAATAATTCTTCCCTGGAAGGGCTGTCGAGGCTGGCCCAGGCTGCCCAGGGCACTGGTGGAGTCCCCGTCCTTGGAGGGGCTTCAAAGCCCTGGCCGTGCTGGGTTAGCAGTTGGACTTGATGATCTTAAAGGTCTCTTCCAACCAAACTGATTCTGTGGTTCTGTAAATCACTTGAAATGATAGTTTTGTCCAAGCAAGCGAAGAGAGGAAAGTTTTCCTGGGAGGAGCTTGTGCGTGTTTTCCATTAGCAGTCAGAGAGGGGCCAGGGCAGAGAAAGAGGCATGAGAACAGCCTTTCACCATGACCTCACTAAGAGATTTCCCAGCTTTGAGCTCAGCTCTGTTGCATGACTGAACAAGCGGGGAAAAGCACAGCTGGTTCCAGGCTACTAGTTGCTTTACTAGTGTCTTATTTTTATTTTATAGCAAACTGTCTGAAAAAGGCTTCTGGGGGTCTGAAAGCCCGGATGGAAAGATAGGCATGTATTCATGGTTGGTGGGCAGAGAGACAGCAGCCTCAGGACGTGTCGTAGCTGCCGTGTGGATGGTGCATACTTGGACAGCGAGTCCCAGCCAGATGCATCCAGCTTGTGGTGCGTTTGGGTCGGGGCTGATGGGTGGTGGAGGTGCTGAGCTCTGTCTGCAGGGTCAGCTGCCATGTGCCTGTTTGTTCAGCCGCTTCCAGTGTCTGGAGATCCTACACCAGTCTCTGGCCTTTTTTTTTGTTTGTTTTCCTTTCTCTCTGCCTCCTCAAAGCTTCCAGACAGGAAAAAGACAAGACAGGCAGGGGAGAAATGCCCCCCAAGTGAAGAACAGAGATGGAAAGCTTGGGTGCAGCTCTGTGACCCTGCTTGACGCAAGTCCTGATTCCTGCTAAGGCTCAGCACAGTGCCTGGGTGAGAAAGCAGCTGGAATGGAGGATGCTGGCCTGCAGCCTCTTGCTTCTTCAGCGTTTCCGGGGGTGAGGCCTTTGAAAAGAGCAGTTCGATGCATTTCCCCCTGCTCACCTCTGGTGCTGGCAGAGCAGAGGCAGCCCTGTGCCGCGACGTGGGAGAGGAAATGACTTGCAAGGGAGGGTGAGAGCACCTCAAACCAGTGTGGCCACCAGAGACTTCACCTCGTGAAACCACAACGTTCCTCATGCACATATGCGCTACGGTTTGGTGACAGCAGCCCGTTAGCGAGCACTGGAAGGGAGCAAAAGGAGGGACCAAGGTCTCTGCTTGTCCCGCTGCCTGGGCAGGCTGTGCCTTGCTCTGGTTAGCATGGCTGCGGGGTTGTGAGCAGTCCCTCTGGCCACAGGATCACAGGCTAACTGAAAACCACAAGGGCATCTGTTAACTCTTAAAAACAGAGACTTGTAGAATTAAGATAAATGAGGGCCTTACAAACTTTGTGTCTGTTGCAGAGGAAATTAGAGGGTTCATTATATATATAGCCAGTCAAGCAGTTTCTGTGCATTTGGGCTGTAGAAGTAGGCAGAGGAAGGTTCAGGCCAGCCAAGCTGAATTCCCTGCACAGGGAATTCATGTAAGGTCAACAGCTTCACAGCCCAAAGCTGTGCATCTCATCGTTAGGCACCTACAGAGGAAGCTACCCAGGCAGATGTAGCACTCAGTCGCCTTCCTACGCCGTCTGCCTTTTGGTTTTGATATTACTAAAAGCTTCAGCAAGAAATGGGTTTTATTGTGTCAGATGTTACAAGCCGTCTGTGCCAGATTCCAAGGCGGCGTGTGGGTTTGCAGGGCTGGTGCCTTTCCAAGAGCTGGAAGGAGGAATATACCAGGGCTGGAAATTCCCGGAGAATGCACAAAGCTGTAAAACCTCCCACTGGGTGATCTGGGACAGTGCAACAGGCTGACGCCTTGTCCGACTTCTGCTGCTGGAGCAGGAAAAGGCCGTGTGGAGCTGCAGATGCTTGCCCTGGTTACTAATGAGAGAAAATCCAAACTGCCTGGCTCATTTGCCGCACAGCATCAATGCTCAGGGTTGTTGTTCAGGTGTTTTTTGGTTTTTTTTTTTTCTTCCCCCCATCCCGGCCTGAATATCTTAATGTGTTTGAACTTATCCCTCTTCCTGGTAAAATATTAGTTGCAGAAGTAAATGTTTATTTGGGAAAGGGTCCGAGGAGGAAGGCGGTTTTGAGAGCGAGCAGTTGAATGCCGGGTCCTGGGTGGGTCAGCGCTGCGGTGTTTGCCTGCAAGGTGGGAGCTGCAGCTGGGCAGTCTCTGCTCTGACTGCGCCAGTATTTGCAACAGACTGGGCAGAGTGGAGCAAGACCAGCAGGAGAAGGTAGCTGGCACTGGGGTGGCTGGCTCTGCTTTCTCTGCTGTGGGCTACGGCAAAGTGAGAGCGTGGTTCTTACATCACAGGTGGGGGTCGGAGCCATGGGGTCATTGGCAGCTTCTTTTTTTTTTTTTTTAGGGAAGATGGAAACGCTTTTTGGAAAGGTTTGAACTTGATTCAGGTGTGGGATGGGAACATATTTGCAGAGGGGTGAAGCAGATCCAGCCAGGCCTGCTCACACCCCGTAGTTAGGAAGATGAAGGGTGCTGGTCTGCAATCCAGGCCTGCAACATCAAGCACAGCCCAGCTAATGTGCGGTCTCGGGACCCACGCCATGAGTTCATTCGTGTTTACAGCCTTCAGAGCATCTCTGTGCAAAGCTACCAGACTATTGAGTACGCTGGTCAAAGCAGGATACAGGGCTGCCCTCCTTTCCTGCCTGCTGGGATGCTCTGCTCCGCTGTCAGCCGAGGGAGCTGTGCCGGGGCGAGGCGGCATCGGTGGTGACAAAACCAGGCAAACAGGGACTGCCGAGCAGTCAAAAGGCTTGTGCAAGCAGGCTGCTTTTGTGGGACAACCATCAAGTAACCCCGATTGCTCCGGAGACCGTCCCTGTTTTATTTAGAGCTGTAGTTGGAGGGCGGTTTGGAAACTGGGAAGTTTGTATGGGATCATATCTCATCAGTAAAAAACAAGGACTGATGCAAACTGAAACGGGTTGTGGATGTTGTCCCCACACTGCACATGTCTGATGGCTCTTTCTGTAAGTTTGCCTTTGGAATGGGGACATGGAGATGCACTTAGTTTACACCATTGTAGTACATTGAAGTGGCTCCTCACAGACTGCTTTGAAAGCTTTTGGTTTTGATGGGTTTGATTTATTAGGTCTTTTGCTGCTCCAGCTTTTGTTCGTTTGTTTGGTTTTTTACCAGTGGAGCTTGATAAATTTAATGATATCTTAGATATTTCATTTTCACGTCTGTATCCTGCTCCTTGGAAGAGATGCACAAATGTAGAGGAGAAATGATGATCAGGTTAGAAAAAGTAAGTTACAAAGATCAGAAATAAAGACGTTGCTAGAGGCATGTGAGATTTGGGGTTTACTTCTCCCCATATTCCCTGTACATGCATATAACCTGTGCTGTGTTTCCTTGAGTCTGCTGGAGGAGGGGGGAGCTACAGATACATATGAAATATGGAATTACAGTGAAGATCCCCACACGGGGCAATTCAAAATTAGAAGCATTGTAATGCATCATTCTGGTCAACAGACAGCAAAATTTCCTTCTTAACCCCTTCTGTAGCACTGAGATAATTCAGCAATTACAAAAAATATATCCAAAAGTTGTTTTGCACTTGAAGAACATGCTGCTGAGAAATCTTCCTTGTGCCTCTCACTGGGGCTTATACTCAGAGAAATAGAAGGCTGCCCTCAGAGCCTTTTGTTTAGCTTGTATTTAGTCTTTTCCTCTTATCTGTGGGTTGTGGTTTTTGCTTTTTATTGACAGATAAAAAGGATGAATCATGGTTCTTGGAAGCTGAAAACAGGCTGTTTGATTATCACTGCTGGGAATGCTGTGCGGAGAAGCTGTGGGTGAGGGAGTAGGAGGTTCTGCTCGTCTTGCAGCTCCTAGATACGATCATAAACAGCTGAGTTTGTGTCGGGCTTGCAACTCTGCTTGTGAGGACACCCACCTCAGTTTGGGGTACACACTTTATCACCAGCGTGGGTTAGGAGACACTTCTGGGACACATGATTTTGGAGGTTGTGCCACACCTTCCTGAGCAGCTGCTTCTGGCTGCTGAAGTGTGTGTGCCCAAGAAAGTGTGCTTGCGTCCGTGCTCACGATCTGTTTGCTTTGTTTCTAGGGCTCATCACAATAAAAGAAGCCCATGATATAGAAGCCAGACTTAATGAAGTGGAAAAACTTCTGAAGACTATTATAAACATGCCCTGGAAGGTGAGTAAGCCAAGTTGCGCACTTGGCCCAGCTTGACTCCTCCTGGATGGTGACACGCGCTCCCATGCAGATTAGAATGTGATGGCCTTTGCCAGGCTCTAAAAGGAGCAGCAATTTATTGAGTACCTTGGAGAAGTGCCGAGTGCCAGAACCATGTAATGATGTCTCCAGGCTGTTGCTTGTAATAAGTCTTTCGGTCCTACTGCAAAGGGGTGGAAAGGGAGAAGAGGGACAAAGCCAAGTTCTGGTAAAAACAGATGTCTGTTTCTTTTTCTCGTTTTAAGTATTCAAGATCTGAAGTCGTCCTCACGTTCTTTGAGAGATCTCCTTTGGACCAAGTTCTAAAAAATGACAATGTCCATAAGATTCAGCCAAGCTTTCAAAGTCCCGTTAAAATATCAGGTAAGAGTTGTTAGCTTCCTACACTTGACACAAGAGTTACAAAACAAAAATGACTTTATTTGCTGTCCCCCTTATTCTTTCTCCACCAGTAATTCATATGATAGCTCTCCATAGTCTGCTTTGTAACATAAAACGTGTAATTAGCCATGAGATACTATGCAAGGTGCATTCAGGCAGTAAAGTGGCAGGTGAAATTGAAGGCTGATAAATGCAAATAAGTAGATGTGAGGAAAATGCGGTCCCCCTTCTTGTCACATAAGGTTGTGCTGTTACCACTTAGGAAGGAGATCTTGAGGCTATTAGTGCAGTTCTGTGAGAATGTAAGCTCAGTGCCAAGCTGCGAGCAAAACAGCAGTGAGAATATTGGATGTTACTAGGAAAGGAGAGGAGAAGAGGAAAGGAGCACAACCCCATCTTGAATACGGCCTGCGCCATGCTGGTCTCTGCATCTCAGAAAGGACAGAAGAGAATTTAAAAGCATATAAGTAACGGATGAGGATTCAAACCATTGAACGGTCGAAACAGGTTAAGTAAAGGAGGATGCTTCAGCTCTGAGGAGAGCTGACAGAGTGGGGGTATGATGGAAGTCTACAAAGCTGGGAACAGAAGGAGGTCACTACCCCGTGCTTCTCATGAAACAAGAACTATAGGTTATCCAATAACGCTGGCAGACAGCAGGCTTTAAACACACAAAGGAAAGGTTAGAATGTTGTTTTGTTTCTATACAGAGCACAGGTAAGGAGCGGAACTCATTGTCATAGGATATGGCGGAACTGAAAGCATAAATGACTTCAAAAAGGAGTTGAGTGAAAAAAAAAAAAAAGTGAGTGGAGGAAAAGTGCATTGAGACCCACCACAGATGGAGACACGGGACGTTTCTGACCCGCAGACTGCTAGTGGGTAAAATGGAGAGCAGAATTGCTCTGTCCTTGCCTAGTCTTTCAGCCTGTCCTCTCTGCATCTGCTACTGGCCGTTGTGAAAAGCTTTGTGGACCTCTGGTGTGCCTGGTTTTGTATTTCTATGGTGAGACATTTCATGTGAGCCTAATAGCAACTGATGGTTTTGTGTCACCAGAAGAGTTTATTCCAGAGAGTAAAATAAAAGTGAAATACCGCATGGTCCCCCAGGGTGCATAAAGTGTTTAGCATTAAACTGGTTTCGGTTTTCTGAGGTACCAGCAGTGTACTGGCTGATGGCCGGTCAGCGTCTCAGCGTGCTAAAGGCGTCAGCAGTGTGTCGTAAGGGTCGATCTTACACACAGGGTAGATTTTTTTGTAATTGATCCTGAGCTCTGGTTCTAAGCGAACTAGTCCTCTGTTAAATAAACATTCTTTTAATTACACGGTTAAAGGGGGGTGACAAAGGTCTGGCTTCTTGGGAGCAGGAGACAGGAGCCGACATGTGGATGGTGTCTGGAGTTGGTGCAGAAACCTCAGGTGTGATTCCTCATCGGTACGTTCCTGACGTTAGTCATCTTCCAAAGGCTGAACGTGGTTACTCACTTTGCTCCTGAACCCCAGGAGGTGTTCTCAGCACTGACCCTTCAGACCATATGCACTGGTTTTGCCTGAAACATGTTGCTACTCTGTGAGACCAGAGCTGCAAAGTGGGTCCTTGCACCTGCCCGTTATGGAATGAAGGACCCCCGAACTATCTGCTGTAAAAACATTTCAAAGGGTGGCTGCTGTCGGTGATACCTTGTTCTTCTTGCAAACAGGCAAATCCCTAAGGTAGGAGTGAGGGTGCCTGGCTGATGGACAGGGGCCAGCAGCAAAGGGGACAGAACCCTCCTGCCAGCCTGTGTGTGAAGGAGCTGTGGAAAACACGTTAGCTGAAGAATAACATGGTTTTTAAAATCCTAAATTAATTATTAGAGACAAGTCACACCTAATTAAATGGAGGAAGATTTTCCTACGTATGCAGCTATCCAAAAGCATCTTGTGGTAATTACTTTTAAGTGATTGCTGCAAAGAATTTAAGAACACAGGTGGAAATTTGATGAAAATTGGTATTTGCCTGGTACGATCGTTGCACACCAGGAATGGTTTTGTTGTCAGTAGATGGCAGTAAGTGTTAACGTCTGGAGCAGCTCACACAGCCGTGAAATGCTGTTAAGCCCTAGGGCATGTCAAGGACACTGGCATTTGTGTTAGCAGTGCAGCTCTCTGCGTGGCTCGCAGACTTAGAAAAGCGGGCAAAAATGTTTCGTATGACCTTAAAAAACAAACTGTCCCCTGGATGGTCCTGTTCGGAGTGGTAGGTGATGGGGAAGAGAGAAAGGGCCGCCCTCTGAGATGAGCGCTGAATTTGAGTTTATGGTGCAAATCTTATCCTGTGGTACGGTGTTGGCTCAAGGCGAGTCACGAGTGACGTGTGATTCTGCAAGGGTTTGGTGTTTTTACCACCCCCACACGGATTCTGCTAAAGGGAGTTGCAGTAAAATACAGGCTGAAAGTCCAAGATTACTTTCTCAAGAAGAATATGGAAGTGAGTTCTGGCTTTACCTTAACGTGGGAACATGTAGATGTCCACTTCAAAAAATTGCCTCCCTTCTCCCGTCTCGTCTCCTGCTCAATGTAGTGTTGAAATCTGTCAGTTTGAGGATTCCCTTATGTCTGCTTTGTGCCTGCAGATTAATTCCCTTTTATTTGTGCTGATAATGCAAGGCTGTAACGCAGGGTCCTTGTACCTTGAGGCAGGTCACGAGTCATCCCACCGAAGTCAGTGCTGATATATGTCAAGATCTATGTGGATTTCGTGACTGAAATAAATCCTTGTGACTTGCCTGGTTTGCCTTTCCACGTAGCACTGATGTGGATTAACTTCTCATTCGCATCAAATACTATTCTGTACTTATAAACTCTCACCATGGTTGTAAATCAGTGGAATTAGGTGTAAATTTTAGCTATTCTGGCTTGGAGTCCCCACAGTGAGAATCAGAGAGTTGAAGGTGATGTAGAAGATGATATTGTTTTACTTGACTTAAAGATGGTGGTTGAATTAACTTGGGGGGTCGCTTTTTATTTATTTTTCCCTGTCCTTCTGGCTTTTGCTTAACTGCCTTAAGCCTGGCGCTGTCTTGGAAAAATACAGGTATGTTTTGTCAGTGGCAGGCTGCGATGTACGGCTGGGCTGCCATTCTAAGGGTGATGGGAATTTTGCCACTGGCAATAACGGGGCTGAAGCTGGAACGTGCTTCAAATGCTCTGGGTCATGAGTAGATTACGTGAATAAAATTGTTTAAGCGCTGGCGGTTTGCAGATGTTGGAAGCTGTGAAGCCGGCTCTTCACTCCTGCTTCCACGTGCACCTTTCAATGCACACATCCCAGTCCGTAACCGTGTCAATCACATACGATACGCAGTTGTTTTCCAGCATCTGGGGGAGATTGTCATGTTGTTTTCTTTCTTCTCCCAACAGAAATCATGCGCTCAAATGGATTTTGTTTAGCCAACACCGAAACAATAGTCATTGACCACAGTATACCCAATGGAAAAGAGAAGCACCTGGACGTAGATCCAGCAGAACACTTGTAAGTGGGGTTCGTGCGTGAGGAATGCTGTTGGATTGGGATAAACCATCGCTTTCTCACCGCCCCCAGTGAAACTTTGTCCTTTATCTAGGAGCAGGACTTGTACCGCTGTCATTCTGCCTGGTTAAAGATTGCTGGGCCCGACTGCTGGCACTTCCCAGCTCTTTCCATTAAAATGGATAAAATGGCTGTTGGTGAGAATGATTGACCCCAGGAGCTCAGTCCTCTCTGTACGAAAATAAGCAGTGGTGGTCACGGGCGCCCTGCCAGCTGAGATAGAGGAGGTTTTTCTTTCTCTGATGACAGTGATGAGAGCCAGTTTGAGCCCAAACGTGGAAACTCAAACATCCTTAGAAATGGAATATCCTACTACGAAAGGTATGCTTTATTTGGGAAGCAGAACACCATCCTTGTGGGAGGGGAACACCCTCCTGAAGGTCATGGAAGGAAGCTCAGGTGCTGCAGCATGCTAGGACCTGCTGAAGCACGTGTCGTTCCTTGCGGGAGAGGGGAGTTCAACTAGTCTTATTTGTAATTCTGCCTCCGAGTGCTTGTAGGTATTCTGGAGTCAGAGACCAGAAACCAGGAGGAATTTCGTGGAGGTCTTAAGTCATTGACTATATTGACAAATGGGTATTGATCAAAGTCTTCTCCTACAGATTTCTGTCATGGCAGGTGATTGATATTTCAACAAGCTTCACATAGTGAAGCAGTTAAATATTTTTAATGAGAAACATTGACCTACTTTTTCATTCAAGCGGTCAAAATGATGGAAACGGAACGCTAAAAGCCATCTGGAAGCTTTATCTTTGAACATGGTGGTTCATGTCAACAGCTTGCCACGTTTGAAACGTGGTCGTTGCCAGCCTGTGGAAAGGTTTAGGGCTTGGCCAGAGTTTGTCAGGGGCTGGAGTGTATGTGTCTCTGACTCCAGGGCCATTTCCTGAAGTCTTTCTAGTAATTTATCACTTAGCGTTTTGAACCTTGACCCTGCTAACAGCATTAAACATAAGCTTGTATTAATGAGGCTGAAGCCACACACTGGAGGCAATTCTGTAAGGCCAATATCTGGAAATTAAAATTGTCATAGTCCACAGTGGATCGCTCTTTAGTAGTGAGAGTGACAAGTAACAGGAGCAAATTACCAAAGAAATCCTTTTCCTGCCTTATTTTTGTTGTTAAAAAAAATTAAAATCTGGTTTTGATTTTTAAAATATGCTGCCCAAGCAAAACTGACTGGTCTAGGATCAGAAAGTGCCATAATCTCACTGTCATCCCACCGAAGTCAGAGACCATTGAGTCCGGAAAACACTAATATGATAAAATCTCTATGGTAGGCGTGCTTTCCCAGAAGCTCAGCTGGAAGAAATGAATCTAGGATAACAGTCTGGCTTTGTGCATTTTTTATTTCACCTTCCCTGAAGGAAGTTAAATCAATTTAATAAATTTCAAATGTCTGTTTTACATAGTGCCCTGAATATGCCCGTCCTGTTGCTGTGTTTTGTAGCTGAGGGGTAATAGTGAGGCGATAATGGCACTAGTGTAGCACAGCTGCTCGGTAAAAATGGACCTTTTTTAAAAGCAGTTGTTTTCTATACTATTGCTTTAAATGTAGGTTAGTAGCCCGGAAAGGAAGCTTTGAAAAATCTTTCCAAATCCTGTGCAGCTCCTTTTTGGCCTCTGTAAAACTGGATTTACAGGGGTTTTCTATTCTGAAATCAGAGTTCATTCCTTCTGGACCTGTATATCCTTGGACAAGGACTCTTTTTCCTTTCAGCAATACTAAATTCTGTGTGACTTCTGAGTTTTGGCTGCCCATTGAATGGGACATTTTTCAAAGCAACCCTGTGTTTTGTGGAGAGAAGCGCTTGGAGCTTCAGCCGGGAGCGTTCATCCCCCGAGGTCCTGCTGCACTGGTGAGCTGTTGGAGCCTCCAGCACTATCTCCCCAGGGATCCATCACCTAAAAAGTCTCGTGGCAAAAAAACCCCAGCATTTTGGCGAGAAGGACTTCCTTACCTGGTTGTTTTGTAGTTGCTTTGCCTGCCTTCGTTTTCTCTCTGATTTTGGTTGGCAGCACACCGTACTGTTGCAAGATGCAGTGAACCCAGCGTGCTCAGCATCCATAAATAGCACGGTCCTTGGAGCACTCTGCACTTCTTTTGGGAGGAAAGGTGGTAAATAAACACATTCCAATGGTTTGTTACAGAGGTGCCTTCAGGACTGTTTGCACTTTGGTCTTCCAGGCCAGCAGCAGAGGCTGTGGCCTTGGACACGCTGCCTTGTTAGCAGGTTCACCGCAGTGCTGGATGTGTGTTTTCAGGATGGTGCCACCACTGTCACAGCATCTTAGGGGCCATGGGAGAGACTTTCACAGGTGGTAACACAAAAGCAGTACAGAGATGGTGAAATACCAGATTTTTCCCGAAAAACAAAATCCTACTCTTTAAAACTTCAACTTGCGTACCAGCAGAATCATTCTTGCCTGCAGCCTTTTTTCTAAGTGGTCCTCTCACAAATGTCTTTTTCTCAAGATTTCCAGGGGTCAGCCACCAGACAGCCTGCCCTTCTCCCTCTCTCAGCACTTTTCTTCCCATGCCTTTGATTTTTGAAATGAACATTAATGACTTAATGCCTTTTGGTGTGTCGTCTTCGTCTTCATCTTCGTCTTCGTCTTCGTCTTCGTCTTCGTCTTCGTCTTCTTCTTATTCTTATTCTTTCTCTCTCCTTAGGTTCGAAAACGTTAATGACTTTACCTCAGAGCTAGAAGACAGCGACGATCCAACAGCTTACGTCACCAACCTGACATACTACCACCTGGTCCCGTTTGAGACTGACATTCTGGACTGAGGCTGCCCGGTGCTGCAGCCAGCCCACCTCTTCGGCCGCAGGCTCTGCTCTCTCCACCGTGACATCTCTGGGCGAGACCCACGGCAGAGAAGTCGTGGCGAGGACGCCCCAAAGCTGGTTTTGTAGTCCGGCCCTCCGTTGTGCGCTGTGGAGACATCTCGTAAGGAGGTGGCTGCTTCGCTGTTGACAGCAAACGCGTTTTCGATGAAAGCGAGGCAGCAGAGACCTCTCGGGCTCGAGGGGATCTGCTGTGCCTGTGGGAATTGCCGCTGCGATGCAGCCTTTGGAAACTTGCGCTGTCACTCGTGCTCCTTAGCTCGCAGGGTAAGTTGAGGCTTCCTCTTTTAGGATACCACCAGAAACTTCCCCAGCCAGCATGACCACGCTTTTTATGCTCTGTAAGCAAGAAGACGAGCAAACCAGCTGCATTTTGTCAGTTCCTTCTCCGGTTGTTTAATGCAGGTCTTGCGGGTCGCTTTTTGCTCAGTCGCCGGATGACTGGTGCCTTACACGAGATGTCAGAAATACCACTGAGTGCCTCCAGGAAATGGAACACGCCAGCCGACCGCTTTTCTTCTTTTAATGATGAGTTTTTGTGTAATCACTGAAGAGGCAACTCCTCTTACCTGGAAGGGTGGAGCAGACAGCAGCTGGCATTGCAGCGGATGGTCATGGTGTTTGGGTACCCGGATGATAGCAGAGGTCTGGAAAGCCGATGGGATAGCTGAGCTGTCCTGCTAGGAAGGGTCAGGGCTATGGACACTTGGATGTGATAGTCTGATCTTTTTTTTTTTTTTATGTGGACCAGCAAATGTGAATGGTGCTTACAGTTGTTTACATCAGAGAGATAACTCCCTATGCATATTTCTCCCCTGAGGATGGGGAGGAAGATGATGAGATTTATGTTGTGTTTGGACTGCAAAAGAACGATAAACTACGGTGTGTCTCCAGGGGCAGGAAAAGCTCTCTCTCCGCTGCCAGCCTGGCTCAGGGACTCTGCCCAGCTCTCCGAGACCTGCCTGCGGGGCCAGGTGCAGCCCTCCTTGCCATGCCACGGATTCCAGTGGAGCCGGGACAGTGGGAGCAAGAGCAGGATTGGACCCTGCAGCCTCTTGACTCGTGCAATGTTAAAATCTCCTCGAGGTCTGGCTCTTGCAGAGGACTCTGAAATCCCGGCTCTCTCTGCGAGTGCTCAACACTCGCCAGCGTGACCTTTCGTCGAGCATTTTGCAAACGTGTGAAGGGTTCAAAATGGGAAGGAATGCGGTTTTGGACTTGTTTCTGGGTAAAGGGGCCTGGAGAACTTGATACAACTCCCTTCTATGGACTTGTCATTTCTGTCTATGGAATAACAGTCCAACGGAATTTGCTAATGTAAATAATAAATTATTGAGAATCCTAATTCTTTTACACAGTATGTTTTTAAAATATATTTTAATGAAATAAAATATAACTCTCAGCTCCAATACATTTCTGCAGCTTAAAACAGCAGCTTCCTTTCTTTCTTTCTTTCTTTTTTTTTCCAATTTTGTGTTTGAGGACCCTTTCCCAGCTGTGCCAAATCCTCCTTCTTTTTCCAGTAGAGAGATGTCTGTGTCTGATCAGGAGCCCCTGTATAAAACGAGAGTGCTGAACGTTTTGGAAACAGCCCTTTTCCAGCACCAGAGTTTACTGGGATTGCCCCTGTGAAGCACCACACAGCTGATGTAAAGAGTTTAGCAATTCAGGTTCTGTTTCAGCCAGCCCCCCAAGCACCCCAGTGCTTCATATTTGTAGGACTACGGATGCGCTTGGCTGCAGGTGAGGGCCATGAGGGGCTTCCACTGCCCCAACCACCCTCACCTGGGACCCCCCCACGCCCTTTCATCAGGGGCTCTACTAAAAGCCTCTGCTCAGCCCTGGGGCCCTTAGTCCCTTCCTAAGATGGGTCATAAGAGGGGCTGCCCTTAGTCCTGCTCCTGGGTTCTTGTGGGGGTTTCCTGGCTGCCCTCTGATGTGACGTGCGTCTTGGCTGATGCTCACTGGAGATGTTGCTGTTACCACCCTGCTCTGCTCAAGGTGAGTTCCTTTGCTTCGCTTACTGTGATAAACCTCCTATCGACAAGAATTTCCTGCTATGAGCTGGTATTTCCTGACAGCTCTTTTGTGAGACTGGCCTGTTACGGGGGAGCGTATGCCGGGGGTGTCTGGAGACTGCGTGCTTGGGAATGTTCTTTGGAGAGCACACGGATTTGTAGTTCAGTTGACCAGGCCAGGGTCAGCGCAAGGTTTGTAGCAGGCTCTGCTGCTCGGTCACAGGGGTGGATGTGCCACTTCACGCTCTTTAGATCCAGCACAACAATTAAAACCTTTTGAATTTAAGTTGCTGAAACCTGAGATAAAGGTTGTGACATGCTGTGGACATTGGTTCCTCAGGACCCTTCCTTTGGCTGTGACCAGCTGCCTCATTTCATGCAGGAAATACTAAGCCCTTCCTGGGAGCTCTTTTGGACCAAGATCCCAAGTCCTCCTTCCATCCAATCTGCAGATCTGAGCAGAGTCTTGTGATCCATTACAATTATTCTTTTCAAAAGCCTTTTCTATGCTCTGGGTAGAGGCTGGGTGGAGTTCCCTGCTCCAGCACCAAGGAGGGACACTCAAATCCGTGTCCAATGTTAAACGTTAAAAGTGAAGAAATTGCCATGCTTCTGAAAAACATACAAAAAAAAGTTTTTATCACGTTTTGACTTTGCCCTGTTAACATTGGTGCCGCTTAATCTGAGCGCGGACACTAGAAACTGATTGGAAATAAACAATTTAGGCAGCTGAGAAGCAGTGAAAGTTTTGGGTACATTCCTGCTTCATAATATTTACCATGTTCCTAAACTTTGTATCTCTTGACTTAAAACAAACAAACCAAACCCAAACCAACTGGAAACATTGTTTCAACCTCCAGGTTTTCTGTGTATTCCCACACCACAATGGCAAGGCTTTTTTAAAGCAGTTTTGTAACAAAACTGCTCAGGCTGAAGAATGCCCATTCTCATTTTAATTTGGGTGCCCCCCCTGGACATTTGTATCCCTGTTTTTCCTCTTTTTGAGGGCCATATTGATAATTAGTATTGTAGGAGGGTTTTTCTAAAGTGCAGTGAGTGGAAGATCACCGTTTGTACCCTTTGTAGCTTGGCACAGCGGAGTTGTTGCCAAAATGCAGGTTTTTAGGAAGGAGACTGTAGCTGAGGCTACGTGCTCGCTTTGTTGACTCAAGCCACTTAATGCGTTATACTGGTGACTTTTTGGTGCTTCAGAACGAAAAGCTGCTTTCTGTGAGTTCCTAGGTGTATCTTGAGAAGGCTTAGGAATGATACCTGCTGCCAGGTGGGACACGGGCCACCTGCAGCATGTTGGACAGGGGCTTGTGCTTAAATGCCCTGGAAGGAGCAGAGGCCCCAGCAAGGCTTCTCCTGGCAGCAGGCAGGGCCAAGGTCACGCAGCTGCTGGCCTTGAGCGAGGGCTATCAGGGCCTTGGGAGAGGGAGGAGAAGCTGCAGGGCCTAACAACAAGCCCCTCAGAAAGTTGGTGGGGTCATCTGGTAGCCATGTGGAGAAGACTACTGCAGAGAAGGTAGGTAGTTGTCTGCTTGCTGTAGAAGAAGCTGGGGGCATTCCCCAGGATGCTCTTTTCAGCAGTGATCCAGCAAATGCTCAGCCTAAGTTTTGAAGTAATTATGGAATGGGTTGAGCTCAAATAAACAAAATGAGGATCAGCTGATTGCCAGGGCTGGGGCTGATCACCCAAGTGTGCTGGAGGAGCTCGAGGGTAGCCTGAGGAGTGATCTGCTGGGTTTGAGGTGGGTAGTGAGGCAGCAGATGAAATTCAGTGCAGGTAAATGTAAGTCCTGGGTTAAAATAATCCTGATCTTGTACAATATTCTGAGCTATGACTTCATTATGGTCACTTAAGTGTTGGACTGTGGGTTTATAGTAGTTCCCTGAGATCAGCAGCTTAGCACTCAATAGCAATGGGGGGGGGGGAAGAATGAAATATTACCCTGGGGGAAGAGAATAGAGATAAAAAAGTGACTGCACAACTCCAAGTTCACTAGCTCCATGTAGTTCTAGCCCTCTCCTCTCAGGATGTATTGCAGCAGGAGGAAGTCTGAAGAAAGGCAATACATGTGAGCAGAAGAATGAGATGCTCTCCTCAAGGAACAGCTAAGTAGGCTGAGCTCTACATGGTCCTTTTCCAAGGATGGATGGTATGATAGAGGTCTACAAAATCATGAGTGACATGGGATGGGTGAAGCGTGATTGATTGCTCGTTGCTTCTTCTGGTCTGTGAACAGGCGGCCACCAAGTGACACTGTTGGAGGGAGACTCAGTGCACACAGGAGGAGGTTGTTCATCTGCAGTGAATGAGGCCTGTGGGCTGGAAAAGGGCTTGGAATACAGCTTGAGGTTTACTACAGAACAGGCTCAGGAGTCCCCTGAGGCTGGGGAGAGCTGGAGACGAGCAGAGGACAGGGGTGAAAGGGCCTCCTGAGTGGTACTTACCCTTCTGCTGGGGGCAGAAATCTGAACCAGGTGGATCAAATTCTGCTCTGATATGACTCTCCCTTTGTTGCTATAATTTCACACAGGAGCATACCTTTATTTTTTTACTTTTGAAGACAAAAATCTAAGTTGCTTCTTAAAATTCAAAGTGCATCTGTCCTAGGCATGATGCGAGGCTGTCGTGCGCTGCCGTGAAAAACGAGCATTGAGTCCTTTGATCTGCCAAATGTTCAGAAAAGCTTTGACACCACATGTGTGCGAGTCTTCAGAGCATAACTGCGATGCTGAAGAAAAGCAGTAGTTGAAGGCCTCTGTTTTATTGTGTGGTGAGGAAGGTGAGCGGCCTGGCAGCCGACCCTCCAGCATCACACTGGTTTGCTCCTCTCCTGCATGTTCCCAAGCCATCGGGAACGCTTCTATGGAGAGAAGATGCTGTCTTGCTCTGTGTGCAACCTTCTTACGATGTTTGTGCCTTTCCATCCTTCTGCTTTTGTGTTTTGAGGGAATTTGCTGTGAGTGGTTTCCATGGTTACGAGGATAAGGAGTGAGAAATCTGCAGAGAGCAAGTACATAAAGGGTGTGTCTTGGACAGAGGAGATGGGCTTTGTGGCCATAATGGCCCTTCCACCCTGGGTAAAAGCCCATCTGAAATTAGAAAAATAGATTATATCCTTAACCCCTTTCTCTTGCTGTGACATGTAGCGTTCTCCTTTGCCCCTGGATGTTTCTGGACTGGTGAAAGCACTCAGATTTGTGGTCTCTGCAGTATTCAAGGGCAGGAAAGAGCCTTTGTTGCCAAACATGCTGCTAAGCCAAGTTGTGCAATTTTCTTGTGTAAGAACAAAAAAATACTTTCTCCCTCTTTGGAGTTGTACACTTCCATTTTGCTTTCCTCCAAATAAAAAGGAGGAATGATCTGGAGTTTGGGGAGGGAATGGTTCTCTTCTCACATTTACACTCCTTGGTAGCATTGCCAAGCACTTGTGGCTGTGACCAGCTTTGTACGGGTTTGATGGACCCAGGAATGGTGTTGGGTGCATCTACAGGGAAGGGTGTGCTGTTACTATGCACAAAAGTCTTAGGGGAAAAACTACCCCAGCAGGACTAGGGCAGGGATCATCCCCCTTTGCTAGCCACTGCTGAGGCTGCTCCTCAAATATCAGGTTCAGTTTTGGGCCCCTCACTCCAAGAAGGACATCGAGGGGCTGGAGCATGTCCAGAAAAGGGCAACAAAGCTGGGGAAGGGTCTTCCTCAAAAGGGGTGTCAAGGGCTGTGCCAGGCTGGGCAGGGCAGTGGTGGAGTCCCCATCCCTGGAGGGGTTTCCAAGCATGGAGATGTGGTGCTGAGGGCCAGGGGTTCATGGTGCCCTGGCAGTGCTGGGTTAATGGCTGACTTGATGACCTTAGGTCTCTTCCAAGCAAAGCAATTCCACCATTCTAAGCTGTATTGTCACACCCAGGCTGCTCTGTGACAGCCTTGGGTGCATGGCTGTCACTGGAGAGCTCACCGCACTGTCTCTGCTATGAAATCTGAGGCAAACCTTCACAGGGATGCAGAAGGTGCTGAAGGGGCCGGGGCGGCCTCTGCACACACCTGTAGCCTGGAGTGAGGAGCTGAGACGTTAGTCTGCAGTGCTCACTGCTGGTCAGGTAACTCCGGTTCGTGCTCTCCTGTGAGTCCTGAGTGCGGCAAAGAGAGAGGGGAAAGAAAAAGCCATAGAGGAACAAAAAGCTGACATTAGAAATTAAATTTGGTGACTTCTCTTGTTCTCCTCCTCCTCAGTGTTTAACTGTGGTTCTTTCCTGCTTTAACAAGGAATGGTTTATTGGAGCAAGATCAACAAAATTTCCATGAGGGTGCAGCTGCAGCTCATTGATGCTGATAAAAACAGTCAGGGGACCAAGTGGTGTTCCAGACAAGTCTATCAGGATTTATTCTAATTGGTTTTTCATTAATTGTTATAAATCTTTCAATTAACTTCAGTTTAAAATGAGCCTTTTGGCTAAATATACCTAAAAGCCATCCCTTAAAAAAGTCTTTTTTCAAAGCCCAAGTTGCAGATGTCTCTTTGCTTGCAACTTCTCCTGTCCAGCTCTGCAGTACTCAGGGAAAATAAAATGAGTTTTTGCTGGAAGAAGCAGCTAACCATTTAGGGGAGCTTACCGAGCAGGAGAACATTGCAAATGGCAATAAATATTCAAATCTGGAAACAAGAAGTCTCCAGGCTTCCATGCTCCAATAAAACGTTTAAAATGAATGCCTCGCTATTTATAGCAGGTGGCAGCTTAACACTGTAGGATATTCATATTTAATAGGGTGCTCCAGTAACGCTGCCGGTGCTGAGGAACTGCTCGCTGAGAGCGATGGGCTGCAGCTGAGCCCCCGCCACAGCCACCCGCCAGCCCTGAGGCTCTCCTGACAAGGCAGCGGCCCCTTGATGGGGAGAATTTTGGAGCTTGTGGCAGCCACGGGGTACAGCTGTAGTTAAGCCAAATTTGGAGAGAGTTGGGGCTGCTCTGAGAGGTGCAGTAGTAATTGTATGTGTGCCTCTGTCAGCGTTCGTCTGGCTCTGTGGGGTTTTGTACCTCTTACTTCATGAAGATGCCTCGTACAGCTTTACCTTTATTCTTGAGAGACATGGATCAGCCCATGAGAACGTGAGGCTGTGCTAGCCCCGCAGAAATCAGGGCAGACCTCTAGGAATCAGTGACAGAGGAATGAAAAGCAAGTGAGCGAGAGACCCAGAAACACTTCTGCAAAGGACAGTTTTGGTCCAAGCAGTATTTGTGGTTGGTTCCTCTTCAGCACCCTGCTCTGCTGGAGAGGAACCTCTGCCAGCTGTGCATTAAATGACTAACATCTGCCACGTACTCATTAAACACCACACATGATACAGAGCCCTCCTCCAGATCTAGCGCTAATTAGGATCTGTGAGTGTTATTCACCTCTTAATGTGAGCAGGGTAGAATTTTAGGTGAATACCTAAATGACTGAGGAGCTCACATCTGCTTTTCTAAAAGCAGATTAGAGACAGAGAAACACTTCACTGGACTGAAGTGAACTCCTGGTCATCCCTGGAGAGATGCTGAGAGGAATATACATCCCATAGTCCACGGGGCTGCTGCTGGGTGTTGTATGTTCTATACAATGTCTTACTTTTGCACTATGTTAAAGGGTAGAAAGACTTGGAGCTATGAGCAGGTGCTGAAGCAGAGCTAAGAGTGTCTTGTCCTGAGCTGATTGTAGGACAAATCACAAAGATTCTACTTTCCACTGGCTTCAGCTTTGTCACTTAATATATTTGAGGGTCTAGCAGGCTTCAGGAGCAGCAAGTGAACCCACAGAGGCAGAGCGAGGGATAGATGTATCAGAAATCAGAGCAACAGAGCTATTCCCGTCTGCTTTTTATCGGGCATTGTGGACAAGAAAGAGTGACTGAGTTACTAGTAGAGGTATTGCAGCCTGTTTTGAGGAAAAAATAAAGAGCTTTTGTTGCTGAAATCGAAAAATACTTCTGGTAATAAGGATAACAGAGTCTCACATGAAGCGGGGCATCCCATCAGATCTAGGGTTTCCATTAGAAATAAATGCCAGGGAAAAACACGGCCACTTTATTTCGAGCGCAAAGGATGTATCTCTCTTCAAAGGAAGCAGAGCTATGGTTTTGATTTGATCTACCAGCATTAGCTGAGTATATGTTCTCTAGAAAATAGGTCACAGCAAGAGAAGCAGTTAAATGTAAAGAGAAGAAAGATGAACAGTAGCGACTAGAGAGATTTAGGTGTTCAGTAGATGCACAACACTGACAAGCAGCCCTCTTTCAGCTGAGCATAAATATTAATGCCTTCCACGTTCATCCTAGACAAAGCCTTTTATTAAAACCTACTAAACAAAATTACAACCTGTATTTTCAGGTTGGAGGGCTTTGAGGACTCTAATCCTCCTGCGTTCCTTAGTGTTTGTGTAAAACAAAGCAGTCTGGCTTAGGAGCATCCCCAGAAAGACACTCTTCACCTTCCCTGAGGTTCTGAGGTGTGCTCTACACTGACTTTTTTTCAAAAGCAAACCCAAATAATTTCCTCTCCTGGTGTGGCTTTTTTTTTAGCCTAGTCAATAATTTAATGACTTGTTTAGCATCTCTGAGGCAGGAACCACCCTATTGTACTGCAGCTAACACACGGCAATCCTTCCTCACAGCCATGATGTCAGAACTGCAAAATACTGCTGTATCACTTGGAGGAAAAGGTTCCAAAAAGTAACTCTGACATTTTTCTGTATTGTGAGAATGACCCTTGTGCTAAACAAAATATTATGGACAAATCCTGTAACTGTCATTGCCTGGAGCCCACTTCTGAGTTTTCCAAACGCTTTCAGAGCCGCCTCTCCCACTTCAGCTGCTCGTTTGTTCCCCACTGGCAGCTCTGCCGCACCTTTCCTGTCAAAGGGAGTGAAGACACGGCAACCTGGGAAGTGGGGTGGAAGGTGGGACTTGGATTTGACCAGGACTAGCCCGAGCTGCTGGCTGTTGGGCAGCCTGCCCTAATTCCCCACAGCCCTGATGGTCGCTGCTTTGTGCCCTGAGCTGCCTGGGTCTCTACATGAAGCTTTGGATACGTGATTTTACAATGCAGCTATTCAAGGAGGAAAATGGAGCCTTGTAGAAAAGTTCTGTGCTCCTTGCCGATGCTGATCAATTGCTGGGTGCAGTTCAGGAGCGTAGCAGAAGACACAAACTGTTCTGAAAAATAACTTATGTGTTTATCCTATTGCTATTTAGGTCAGGCTTTGCTTTCTTTTTTCAGAATCTGGATCTCTTGTAAATATCATGTTTTCCTTCATCCTGCAAGCTACAAATCCGTGCAAGTGCATGCATGCACACACCCTGTCTTTAGAAAGAGATGTCTTCTCTTGCCACCACTCCCGATTTCTAGGGGCTTTCCACCCATCCCAGTGCATGGCAGTTACTGGTGCTTGTCCCTGCTGCGACAGAGCTGGGTGCTTGCGTAGGATGGGGAAGAAATATTCCAGCTATTCCAATTTTCTTTCACTGAAAAGGCTTATAGAGGCTTAAAGCTGATGTTAATTGTGAGAGGACTGAGGAGGGATTGTGGGACATCAGGGTTCCCACAAGACCTAATAGGAAGGTTGTGTTCCCATGGTATATAATGTGGTCATAGACTAGCGCAAGGACAACTTCTGTCTGTGCTTTGGTCGGGGCTGCGCCTGCCCCTGCAGTACTTTGTCACTCGTGGTGCCTCTGTGACTTTCTGGCTGCCCATTTAGAGCAGGGAGCTGCCCTGCCAGCTGCGCAGGCAGCTCTGCATCCTTTCCCCTCCAGATCCCACCATATGGCAAGGTCTTACTTGCTGTAACCAGAGCGTGCTCTCCTAGAGTGAAGAATAACTGGTGACAGCTTGCAAAACCCCTGCAGGCATCTCTGAAACCAGGCTGTTTGTTCATTTTGCTTGTCAGAAAATACAGAAGACCACAAAGAGAAGGAAACTGATCATCCAGTTGTCCACCCTAGAGTCCTTAACTGTGTTTTTGGCTGGGCAGATCTCTTGTGCCTCAGTTTCCCCTGTGAAAGGTGGAACTGGTGGTGGCTCTCCGAGGTGCTAAATGATCTACAGGCAGGGAATACTGCAGATAAGCCAAATCGTGTTGTTGGTCACTGAAGTCTTGTAGCCAGGAGGAGAGGTGAGGCCATGGTCGGAGCCACTGGCACAATGCAGCGATTTCCAGTGCCACAGGGTGGCAGCTGAGGCCTTCTTTAGGTGAGGAATAATGTTCTCTCCTTTGGGTGAAAGGCAGTTTCTCTGCTAGAAGAGAACAGATCCAGAACCAAGCCTACCACAGGCTCATGGAGCTGTGTACAGAGCTGCTGGGCTCTAAATGGCCTGTTGGCCATCCCGTCGTGCTGCTGACAAGGTTCTGGTGGGCAGTGCCCTGAGCGCACGGTTCAGAGCACTCTGCTGCGAGGGGAGACACTACGTGATGTCCTGTGTACCTGCTTTTCTGATCAAGGGGTGAAGCAAAGCCTCTAAACCGCTGGTCTTATGGATTAGGCTGGGAAATAGCGGCAAGAATTGCTCAAAGCTGGCCAGGTCCTGTCTTGGTGCTTCAGGAGGAACGGCTGCCTGTGTCGAGTGGAAAACCAGAGTCTCCCTCGGCCTGTGTGGTGACTTTCCTCTAGGGACATGAGCACTCTGCCCTTTCAAGCAGTTCTTCCACAAACCCAAGGTTTCTCCTCATTTGCATGGAGGAAAACCAACCTTTTCTCTGTGCTGTCTCAAAGTGAGTCACACCATGAAGCTTTCTGCAGAGCTTCTTGCTTTTTGCAGTGCACTCATCCGCAAGTGCCTCTCCCAGCGATTGCTGCTTCTCTCTTCTTTTCCCAACCACCCGGCTCATTTCGGGGCATGTCGTTCATGTGGGGGTCAATAGGGGCTGCAGGTGCTGTCTGGGAGGGTTCCCTGTCTCAGGAGAGCCAGCAGAGCTGCGTCAGGCTGAGGTTCGTCTGCCTCTGCCATAACAGTTTTATGGCAGGGGAGTAAATAAGAGCCATTCTCAGCCCAGCCTGGACACTGGGGAGCTGGGAAAAGGAACGTGACACCTGGGTTCTTCCCTGCCCAGCAGGTTGTGGCCATAGAGGAGGAGGAGGCTGCCCTTGGTGTGGGAGCAAGGCTTCCATGGTGCTAGATGAGGCTGGCCTGGGTGTATTATTTCCTTAAGAACAAGGGAGGGTTTGGATGTGAGAGGGAATGTCATGGGTATAATTACAGGGTGAGAGCGTGTGGAGGCTCATTTGTGATGATAGTTTGAATGTTAATAAGCTTTGACAAGGGTCATGAATGAAAGAATAAATGGTGGTGAAGCTTAAGTGAGGCAGGCTTCAACATCTCATGCCTTCCTGCTGAAGATGAGCTGGATGAATGTGAGGAATGATGGGCTCCCTTGTTTGTGCCTGGCCAGATTTTGAAAGGTGTGAGACCTTCAGCATCATGGTGCACAAGGCTGTAGAGATGCTGCGTGCCGTGGGGGAGCAGGGGACCTGGGAAAGGAGCATGTTTAGCTTCAGCAGTTCCCTGCTGCCCTGTGGCACTACCACAGGCCAGGTGAAGAAGTGAGGCAGGTTGTTCAGCAGCACGGGCTGGTGGTGCATAAACAGATGATGAGGATCTCTTTAAACTTAAGAGCAGTAAGTGATCTATAAAGTTTGAGTGGCTGAAAGCTAAAACACCACAAAACCCAAGCAGTTAGTTTCTCATCAGTTATTCATGAAAATGAGGAGTCAAGCAGAGCTAATACACCGGAGGGCAAACATCAGCAATGAAGCTGAGTGCCCAGACCGCACCAACTGTGCAAGGGGAACCCCAGGAAAAAAAATCAAACCAGGGAAAATTGAAGCCAACTTCAACTCTGAAAAGAAATTGAGATGAATCAAAATGAAAAGTTCAACAGCTTGGTGTATGGCTCCAACACCTGGTGTTCTCCCAGAATAGTACAGGACTTTAAAAACTTGTGTTTGTGAAATGGAAAAGCTTTCTCTGGTGATGGTGAGGTTGAGAAGGAGCACACCCCCTGGTCACGGAGCTGAGCTAGGAATCGGTGCTGTGGGCGGGAGGGACAGTGTGCAGACCCCCTCCAAGAAGCTGCCAAACCCAGATCAGCCCCCGTAAGGTACAGAAAAAGTCCCAAACACCTTTATAGGGAGAGGGTGGCAGAGGAAGGTGGGAAGAGAGCAGCTTTCCCCTGCGCAGCAGAGCTGGCCGGGGGCAGCTGCAATCTAGGTGTGATGGAAGGTGTGACTAGAGCCATTCACCTCTTCTGAAGCTATTTTGTTTGACAGTGAGTCCCAGGCTGGTCCCTTCTGAGTCTGCAGCAGGTGATGGTCTGATGGAGCAAGTCTAGACAAGTAAGAAAAGGGGTTTGATACGGGCCATTTTTGTGCTGGCAGCACCATCAGGTGAGAGCACAGGGACTGTCTTCTCTCCCACTCTAGAAATGAGAGTAAATCTTATTTCATCAATGTTATTTAGTTTTACTGACTTAATGCCATTGATTTAATTAGGTTTTATACCTAATCTGAAGGTGCTGGTCAGGAGTAAGACTAGCTTGGGGTGGTCACCACCTAGTTCTAGCTGAACTGCTTCCTTTGTTCCAACATGTTTCCAGCAATGCCAGCTCCAGGCTGTTGGAAACACAAGCCTGTTCCCTGATGTATTGTAAGAGCAGCTAAAAGTTTTGTTCCTAGGGTGCAGTTACACCACACAGACAAGGGCACAATGAGCAGCTGGGACAAGCAGAGCCAACATACCTGTGTGAAACCCAGCGCCTGGTAAACGCTCTCTGCTAAAGCTGGGGTCTTTGAGGAGCTGATGGGCGGAAAGGAAAACCTGTGGGTCATTTTTCATTGCTGCCGCTTCACTATAATCCTTCAGCACGTTTTCTGTGTTGAGCTGTTTTTAAAAAGGATCAAGTACTGCCTGTGTTGCCCTTTAGCTTACCAGAGGGATAGATGGATCAGCCACTCACGCATTGCTCAGCGTTTGGAACCAAAGACCATGTAATTGGGGCAGGGATTCTTTGGGGCTGATCAGTACAAATAGTTGAACTGACTGTGTTGCAATCAGTTGTGGAAAACATCACTGGGAAACACTTTGGCTAATAGCAATTATGTCTGTTTCAAGTTAATAAACCACCAAGCTCGGTTTCAAATAGACATCACAATTAATTTACCAACTGAAAGGTAAATTGCTCGAAGCCATAACTGTTCCAAATGAATTCAGCTGTGTCCCTGAAGGAGTTTCTGAGGGATTAACTGAATCAGTTTAACAACCAACTGTAGTTAAACTGGTGGGAGCTGTTCTGCATAACCAGTCCTTGGGGCTGGGAGGGTTCACGGGGAATCAGGTGAAGGGCTGTGCTGGGGAGAAGCATCAGAGCCAGCTCAGTGCTCGGCACCTGGATCTGCTCTGCAAGAGCAAAGCGTCAGCAGAACATTATTTCTTTTGGGAAGATAGAAAGATCTTCCTGAAACAAGATAAAAAATGTTTACAGCAATGGGACACACACTGCTGGTACAGTATAGTTAGATTCTCTCCCTTCAAGTTTCTTAAACATATCAATGTATCATCTACTTTTCAGCAGGCTCTGATAGATCAATTACTGCTTGTCTGCACCACCAGGACAGATGCTTCTAGATTGCTCTCCTGTAAGGTGTATAAATTCTGTATTGTGTGCACCAGCTCCTGACAGAAATGTTTGTGTGAGCATGTCTAATCTGGAGCAGACTTGTGCTGGGCATGGGTTCAGTGTTAACAGTGATTTTTAAAATCCTCTTAAGAAAGAGCAGCCAGGGTATGTGGTAGAGGGCTCCGCTCTCCCCTGGCTGGGATTGTGTTGTGCCACACACGGTGATCTTGCTTTTTCTGGCAGATAATTGTATTTCAAAGAACGTCTCAACTTTCTCAAGGAAGAGAAAAAAATGCCCTCTGGTTCTGGTGTGTCTGGGCAGAAGAGGTAGGGAAATGTTTTAAGATGGCGTCAACAGCAGCACGAATCACCCAGTTTGTAGCATCTTTGGAGACCACAGTGCAGACAACACTCCCCTAGGCATCCAGCTGCAGAGGGTTCAAAACTTCACCTTGAGTATTGACAGTAATGGGAACAGCTGTTCACGACCTTGAGCAAGTGTAAGCAAGGTGCACTTCCATTTGTTGCAGAATCATCTGTCTGCAAAGAGCATCCCAACCTCCCTCACCAGATGCAAGCTCCTGGGGCGGGCTCCAGCAGAGCCTGGCCCATGTCCCAGACCCACGCTGGGTCTGCCTGCACTGAGCACAGCGTGGGAGGACACAACATGTGGCTCCCACATCTCAGGCTTGTGCTCCACCAACCTTACACTGAAAGCTGAGCTTGCCATCACCTCACAAAGCACAAAATGTCTCAAGAATTCCCAGCAACTATATCATACCCGGATCAGCACTACCTGGCACCTTTGAGAGCCCTCTTAGTGGAGCTTGGTGATGGATAGAGCACAAAGATTAATTTCTCTTCGGTCAGAGAAAGAGTATGTGAGGATCTGGGTAGCTCATCCTTGTTCTGTGCCTGTGTTGTGAGGGCCTGGGGGCTTTGGGCTTTAATTGTTCTTTTGGAGGTTGGTTGGGTTTTTTTTTTCAGTTAAACTCTCTCCATGAGCAGTATTAACATAGCTACAGTAAGTAAAATATCCCATACTCATCATCACAGCCTGATGGCCTGGACTTTCTTCCAAAATTACCTGGTGACAGGGCAGGCACCTGTTCCTGAGGAGCTTGTACAGAGGGTGGGGAGCAGCGCGAGGAGCTCCTGGTTCACCCCAGCAAATTCACTGAGCTGTGCACACATTGCACAGACAGAGACTGTTTGTTCAAGAGAAGCATCAGGCTCCACTGACTCTCACCACAGAACCGAGCTCATTAGGAGCCTGCAAGCCTCAAAGGATAGCTCTTTATCTTCTTCTTACTTTAATTACGAAATCCACAAGAAATACAAAGCAAACTCTGGCTATAGAACACTGGCAGCATCTTGTGTTTTAAGTGGAAATGTCCTGGATTTTCTTCCTATACCACTGGCGATACTGCAGAGTTAATAATCTTAAGAGGTATTTATCATTGCACATAAAGGGTTGTAATGACATCCTATTTATATTTTTAAAAAAAGCTCTGTGCACATATCACACCTATGTTTGGATGTAGCTGCCTCTCCAGTATCTTCTGACAGACATCTCTGCCAACCATTGTGAGGCAGCAGAGGTAAAATCTGCTAGGACTTTTAACATAATACAGAGTATTTTGGTTTGCCTTGGATGCTTGGCTGCAGAGTGCTCCAAACTACTTCACTAGTCAGGTTTGGGAGGGTTTCCTTCCAAGAGAAAGGGCTGTGCTATTGTGATGTTATTATAGTTGTCTATTATGTGTTGTAAGACAGCCCAGAGACCCACAACTGCACGTGGAGTACCAGCGCTTGCAGCCTGCTTGGACCCGACACAAGTGATAAAACAGAGGGAGAACTGGGGCAGAAGGACAAGGGTATGAATGATGAGGGCATGGGGTGGGTGGCTACGCACCCCTGCAAGTATGTGTGCTGCCTGAGTCATTTCATGCAGCCCTTTGGCTAATCCCACTGCTCCCGCCGTGACTCAGGGCGTAGGAATGAGGATGGGAATACGGGCAACCAGCACAGGCCCCTGTGGCTGGGCAGCAGTTGTGTTCTCACATCAACAGAGGGAAATCTGGGAGGAAAGACCTGCCCCTGCCCGTAGTCCTTTGTCCCAGGCTCTGAACACAAATGAGGAGAGGAGCTGGTTGTCCTCAGCACATCCCACCAAGCTGGGAAAGCGGCAGGTGAAACAGCTGTGCTCTTGTCCAGCATCCAAAAGATAATTCCCATCACAGCAATTTTGAGGAAGGCCACAGTTTTTGTCCTTTCATATTTTGAGAATCCCTTTCAGTGACCCCTCTCATGGCATGAAATGTATTCCAGTGGGTAAAGACAATTTAGTTTGCAGGTGCTGTAAAATAATTTCATTTAAGAATAATATTTATGCTGAGACTTCCATCTTGGGATGGAAGAGATCTTGCTGTGGTACAGGTGTTGTACTTGCAGTAACCATCACACAGATGGGGAAATGACAGCTACCCAATGTCACAACATTTCTCTGTCACAGACGGGATTAAAATAGAAATCTGTTGGTGCTTCATTCCCAAAACAAGATCCTTCTCAACAAGAAATCTTTTAATAACTGTGATTTTGGCTAGCCACCTTCATACACAGTAGTAGCTGTGATCTACCTAGTCTTTAATAGATCAGTTTGCCCCAAATGATGGAGGAGTTATGACTCTGTATCAGATGGGCTTTACTTTACTTTGACATAATCTTAATTACTAGTCTGTCTTGTCCCACCCTTCATTTCTATCCCACTTTGAGGTTTTGAGGTTTTGAGGTTCTTGAAGAAGAGAGACTATCTGCCCTGAGAGGAAAAGAAACAAAGGAAAGCAAATCTCCCCACCTGAATTACCCTACCCAGTACCCCAGGATGATGGTCACCTTAGAGAAAGGTGTCTCTCTTTTCATGGAACTTATTAAAGTTTTTAATGGGAGTTAAGGCCAAAGCTGATTCTTTTACACCTCTACAGCCACTTAAAGCTGTGCAAAGGGAGTGTATTAAAATCCTCCCATTTCACCCTGACAGAAGTGACTGCACAAGGTGCAGGCTGATACAGAAATATTTTTTTCTCTCCTCATCCTAGCTGTGTCTATCAGTGTGGAAGACTGAACACGCTGGCATTCAGCTCTATCAAAAGCAAAACTCTGATGTGCTCTGTTTCAGCAAATCCTGCTTGCCTTTGTTGCAAGGCTTTGTCTGCATCATCAGCCACTCAACCTCCTGCGTACCCTGGAAACTCAGAAACGGCAGCATCGATGCTGATTTGTTTATATATATTAAGGAACTTTATTTACATTTTGACTTCAGTCACATTACTTTGCAAATTAACTTTCAAGGGAGGACAGCTGGAGGCCAGCCAGCCTGTCTGGCCTTTCCATTTTTCCTCTTTATTCCCCATTCCAATGACTCGACTCACCCACAACACTGGGATCTCTGCAGCACTTGTGACCTCTCCAAGCCTTACTAAAATTGTTCATCGTTATGATTCACTGACTGACACCAAGGGCTGTGTTTGTGGGTAGTGTTGAGCTGCTGTAGCTGTAGGTTCAACCCAGTAGCTGGAGCAGCCGCTTGATGCTGTGGAAATACCTTGTGTCTTCGTCCTGGGTGAAAGGACCTGGTGGTCTGGGGCACCTGGTAGTTGTGAACCAAAACGTGGTCATCAGTATTTGCTGGCATCTGCAGGCAGGGGAGAAAGCTCTGCTCCACTGCATACTTTGACAAAGTTTTCCTGCTTCCTGCTCTCGTGTGCTCCTATTAAGGGAACTCCCAATTTTAGAGTTTGTCAGGAGGCTCTTAGAGCTGGTTAGGCACGGGGGGGATCCCCCCTACAGAGGGTGTGAATCTAGAGTGTTCTCTGACAGAAACTGGGCTGAGAACCAGCCTGCTGTGGGGCTTAAGAGAAGCAGGCGGTACCTGCTTGTGGTCTATAATTATTGGTGATTG
>JAVSBS010028529.1:43928-59544 GCA_033124195.1 Coracias cyanogaster
TGCCGACCTCACTTGTATCTATGAATAAAGTCTTCATGGTAAGCATTCCAACCCGGGAGTAAAGGCTTTGAAACTTTCCCCGCTTGTAATGGAGCTGAATGAGTTCAGCGGTAAATATGCAACAAGTGTAATGCCTGTTTCCGCTCTTTGTTCCCCCGAGAGTCATTAAAACAAAACAAATCCAGTGCACACTAATGAAGTGGGTAGGTAGCTATTGCAGCTTAATAGCATGTGCTCGACCATTTTCCTTGGCAGGGAGTTAAAGGAATGTTTCCAGCTAGGTTATGATATCTTCATCACGGACTGTTATCAGGAGTTGCATGTCCCAGCGCTGAGGATCCGCTGCTCTTCTGGAGCCTGGGGCTGCTCAGGAGACACGGAGTTAACCACAGCCTGTGTTCTGCTCCCCACCACCCCTGGTTATTGCTGCAGCCTTCTCCACTTGCATTCAAAATGTTTTGCAAGCAGAGCATGTATCAGAAGTTTGTCTGCTTCTTTCCTTTCTTTCCTTTTTTTTTTAAACTATTATTGGCAACTGCTTGTGTCTAGCTAGACCATTTTTCAGCAACTCTCCCTCCTTTCCTCAGCTTCATTTTAGCGAGGAGCCAGTGTGTAAATGTTCTGCGCTTGGTGTCTCCTGAATCTGGTGCTCTGGGTCCAATCTGAGTAGCACACACGAGTGCTGAGCAAATGTGCTCAGCTACAAAGAACGATGAGAACATGTGCTCCTTCAGGTCATCTCTGGCCCTTTGGAGCTTACCCAGTTCTGCTGTGGGAAAGCAGATGAGTTATGGGGGATGAGGTAATGCAGGATGGTCTAAAAACTGTTCCCTGCTGCTTGTAGGTAAAAAGAGCGAGGACAGAGGAGAAAAGACTCGCAGTTATGATACGTTACCTGCTTGCATCATATTCATGCACCTTGAGCTGTGAGGCTGTAGAACGCTCCTCTGCAGAATAGGACCCTGTGGGTGTGAACCTTCAAAAAAGGGAAAATCTCATTCTTCATCTGCAAATAGGTGACTGTGTCTTGCTGCTTTGGTTTTCTAGTGATCTTTGGAATGTGGTGGAAGAAACTAGGGAAAAAAAGCTATGTACTGAGGAGCTAATAGTACCTCGTGACCTTCTCACTCTCCACAACTCCCTGGAAGGAGGTTGGAGCCAGGTGGGGTTGGGCTCTTCTCCCAAGGAACAAGCAACAGGACAAGAGGAAACGTCCTCAAGTTGCACCAGGGGAGGTTTAGGTTGGATAATAGGAAAAAATCTGTTCCCTAAAAGGGCTGTAAGGCCCTGGCCAAGGCTGCTCAGGGCAGTGGTGGAGCCTCCATCTCTGGAGGGGTTTCAAAGGTATGGAGATGGGCTGCTGAGGGACATGGGTTAGCGGTGACCTGCACTGTAGCCTTCTCCTCAGTTAGGGCATCTATGTAAGTTTTCTTATTATAGCATCTCTGCCTGTTTGGACCCTTCCTCTGATGTTTTAAGTACAATAAGCATATTGAAATCAACTGAAGTGGTCTCTAATTACTAGAGATTGAAAAGGAGCTGGATAATGTGACAACACATCCCGTTTTCTTAGGGAAACTGTAATGCTGCCAATTTGCTTCATGTCTTCTAACAGATGCTCTCCTAGTTTAGTTCTGCAGTTTTTTTTTTCACATGGTGTGAACGCATCGTCCTCTTCTGGAAGACCGATTGTCTAGAAATCATGCCTGAAAGATTTTTTTAATTTACCTTCAGCAATAAAGGAAACTGAAGTTCAGATGTGCAATATGATGAAGTGCAGTCTAGTTTCAATCAGAACATGTTCTTCATGCCAGCTCAACTCCTAATTGGAAAGGGGCAAGGCACTTCTGGTGGGCAGCAGATTAACTGAACAACTTAGAACACAATCAGTATCCTGGGTTAAATTCAGTCAATAGCTGAGCTGAATTAAAAACATCTTGAAATGCTAACATTTAGAATTTTTTCATGCTTAATTGCTTATTTCAAAAGGCTTTTTTTCTGTCTAAGCTTTAGGGAATTGAGTGGAGCCAATATAAAACTGGAATTTCTCAGATATTTTGCTCTGGTTTTTGTTAAGAAATAAGAACTTACATCTGCAAGTTTGGTTCTAACAAAAAATGAATAAATAACTGGGATTTGCTCCTACACAAACAAGCTTTATTACATGCCCATTGCTGCTACTAGTAAGTTGTTTGACTTTGCACACTTCGGTGGCTATTGTTTATAACAATTTCTATAGCTGAACTCTCAAATGTTGGGTTGTTTGGGGTTTTTTTTTGCCCATGAGAACATCTAAAATGCTGTGTCGATGTGTTTCAGAGGCTGGTTTTCTGTGTGCTAGTCCTTCAAATGGCACAGCCATTTGACCTCAATGTCTGCATCACATCTCACAGCCCAGCTCACATAGGCTATACATGGGGCTTGTTGGGGTACCCTCCAGGCAACTGCACAGCTACTCCCAGCCCCTCTCCAGAAGTCATGCTCATAGTTATGGTCTTCAGCCACCTGAAAGCTACGACTGTAGTTTAACAAGGCTTTTTCCACTTGACCTTTTGGTGGCCAAGTGCTGCCTGTGGTATTGCTATCCACAACCCAAAACAGGTTGGTTTTCCCCTTTCAGTGGCTGTACGGTGTTCCTTTTGTGTTGCCCCAACCTGTACAGGAGCCCTCAAGGACTTGGAGCAGAGTGAGGATCTGGGTGCTGGACCCTTGAGTGTGCCAAGACTGAGCCCATCTGTGGTCAGGGCTGAGCAAAGAGGAAACAGGGATGGGTGTCCGTGGTCTCCACGGGGAAAATGTTATGGAGGTCAGCAGCATCTCTTGTGAATTGCTGTAGTTGTCAGAACTCGCTGTGAAGCTTGCTGAGTGGTGGTGGTCCATCCTGTTAAGGCGAGCGTCAATGGACCGCCTATTCCATCCTCATAAAGGAAGCCTGTTTTGCAGAGGACATGATGCAAAGAGCCTGCAAGCTTGAAATATCTGGATGTCTTCCAATTTCTATTCCCAGAAGCCTTGTTCTAACAAACACTGTTGAATATACACACAGTACAAGGGGGTGCAGGGGGAGGCTCAGCAGGAGACAGGATCATACAGAACACCCCCAGTCTTGGAGCAGTACAATTAAATAGCCTGCACTAGATCTTTTAACTCAAGCTGGAGCGACTCTTTGTCTGTGGAATCCCATAACCTAGCAAAGACTCCTATGCAGGAGCAGCTACACTTTTGAATTTAGGGGCTTCTTTTCCCATAGCAGTGCATGTGGATTTCAGGATGTGCCTAGGCAGGAATATTCAATGTATGTGAGACCCAGTTGGGTGGAAACAAGATATTGGGAGTTTCTTTGCCCCCTCCAGCAGTCTTTGTCAGTCTAGTACAATGTAAAATGAACAAAACTTCCCCCCGTTCCCCAGTCCCCAAACTCTCCCCTTCCTCTGTCTGAGCTCACAGCATCTGATAGTCCCCAAATTGTTCAAGACTGTCATTGCTTCCTGTTTATTTAGGTTTAGATGTTCACCACCCAGTTTGGAAAATTACTATACCAGAGCCAAGTAGCAAAGCTTGTGAAAGGAAGCTCTTGAGATCTGAGAAGGAAAGTGGAAAATTCTCCCTCTGCATTCCCCAGCCTGGATGAGCTACTGATGAGTACAACGGAGCCATTGGCCTCCAGGCTCTCTCCTGCTTCATTTAATGTCTTTAAACCTCAGCATGCAGAGCCAGGCTCCTTACCCATATGCTCCTGGGAATATGGGAACAAAAGCAAAGGCACTCCCTAGAAGGGATTAAAGAACCACCTTGAAAAATAGGCAAATTGGAAAACTAAACCATAGCAATATAAACCAGCCAAGGGAGAGGAGCACAAATGTGTTAGTCATCTCTTAATTGCTCTCAGAGACCAATATGCTTAACATCCTGAAATAGAAAGCCCATCATTTCAGTTCTGCACATTAGCAATTTAAAAAGAAATAAAGCGAGATATCCAGAGGATGAAATCATATATATGTTCAACCTGTCAAACAAGCATTTGTCCTGTTTGCACCCTTTCATGCTTTATTATATTCAGAACTTTTAGGCAGATTCTTTTCTGGACAACAGGGAAATTTTGCCTGGGTTTCGAGGAAGCTTGTTTCATGTTGCATGACCTGAGTGTGCCAACATCCTAATAATTTAGGAAAACTTTGGAGAGAATAAGCTTGAGAGCCAAGCAAGAGCTCTCCAGCTTGAATATTTTCTTGCTTTGCAGAAGCTGATGGATCAGAGGTGAGGGCACCTGTAGAGCCATCCAATCCATCCAGCTGTCAGGTGCCCAGCAGCATCTGGGCTCCCATCTTTAGAGCATTTTCATTTTTCAGCCATCAACAAAATCTGTAATTCTTCTTGTGTTTTTTTTCTTCTTCAACCACTTATCAGCTCAACCCCCCTCTCCCCATTGCACAGCAAGCGTGAAGGAAATCATCAAAGTGGGACTTGTTTTGCGATTCGCAGATGTCGTGCTCTGCCCTGCAGGCCTCCAGGGACTGCCCATTGTTCTCGTTCCTTTGGCATACCGGCTGTGCCAAAAATGGTTGTCGTCTGTCTTCTGTCAAAGGACATTTCTCCCTCCCTTTCCTTCCTCCCTCTGACTTTATTTCTCTCATTCCTGCCTTACGCCATGGAAGTATTCCGGCTCTCGGGAGCACTGGGTACAGTTTCTGGGCATCCGCTTTGATGAGCTCGTTCCTTGCGTGCAGGTCTGGTTTGGAGGCCTCAGGTCCTTTCTGATGATGTGCTGGGACTATTTGGAAACCAATATGCACCAGTATCTGTGCATGTACTAATTGCAGGTGCAGGGTTAATGCTGTGGGATCATGGGTGACCTCTAATTTCACTCAGCTTACCAAACAGCCTGCAATGCAATCAGGCGGCTTACAGCCTTTGCTGTGGTTCCCACGAGGTGGTGCTTGAACTGATGTTTTTGACAATGAAAAAACCTACATGTTGGCAAAACCCTTCGGTGTTTATAATTACATGGCTGAGATTAAATGGTACTGCCTTGAAGAGCAGGTGTTATGTGAAAATGACCAGTAATGTTTTAAACCCAAATGGCATTTCTGTTTTCTTTGAAATTAACGCCTAGTGCTTTATTTATTTTGCTATGTGTTAAGAAGGTGTGGAAGTATGTATTGCCATTAATTTTAGAATTAAAATGTTATTTAAACAGGGGCCAGGTAGATTACCCAGCCTTTCCATTTCCAGATCACAAGTCTAGTCTTGCTGATAGTTGCTTATATATATAAATGAAAAAAAAGAAAAAGAGCCTGGAACAAAACCTAAAGTCAGGGCATTGGGACTGGAGGTCCAAAACCAGAATTGGAAGTTCAGGCTGGCTTTTAATTTTGGTCAGAATCCAAGCTGAGCACATCAGTGTGGCATTGCCATTACAGGTATCAGCGTTACTTATGATCTGTGTGCAGGAACCAGCAGGACCTGAAGAAGCTGTTCAACCTTGGAAGAAATGGTTCACAGCCCAAAAAACTTTTGAATGAAGTGGGGGAAAAAAAACAGTGAGATAAGTCTAAAGGAATTAGCAAGTATGACAGCCCTGGAAGCAGAGACATTGAGGCACGCAAGCTGCTCAAGTCATCCATGTGGCAGAGGAGATGGTCAGAGGAAGGGAATGAGGTGGATTCATGCTGCCTGCATAGAGCTGTTCCTACTTATGGGGGGCAACCTGAGAAGAAAGCATGAATGTGCTTGTTCTACCCTTTAGTAAGCGGGTGATGGAGTGGCCTTTGCCCATCAGAAATTCAGACTTAGATATACCCTTGCAGAGAGGCCAGTGACTGCCAGAGACTAGAGTGGGTTTTGTCTCTGAGTGCTAATCACAGCTTGGAGCAAACTTGGGTGAACAGCACGTCTTGCGATATTAATTCCAGCATGAACATCCTTTCCCTCTGCAGCATTCCCTGTCTTGTTGCCCTTCACCGGAGCCAAACGCACACACACCAGCCTCTCGAACGAGCTCAGTGGGAGCGGTGGCATTTGCAGCATCTGTTGAGCTGACTTCCAGCCCTCTGCTGCTGGTGGATTCTGTAGGTAACAGTGGAGACAGCAGAAATATCAACATCAAAGGGAAGGAATTCAAAGGAAGAGTGTTTGAAACGAGGTCTTTAAATACGGTTGGTTTTCATGCGTGTTCACTAATCCTGCGTTGCTGGGAGCTAACATTAAAGCAAGGGTCACTGAAGGAGATTGAATGAGGAAAAGCAGTTTTTGAGGAACAGCTGGGAAATAGGATCTTCACTACCAACGTTGTGCAGCGAGACCAAAGGAAACTCTTTGTTTCTCATTTGTATCTGGTGTTACATCCTATGGCCCTAGAGCCTTCCCTTGTTATGTCAGGTTACCAGCTCTGGAGTTCAGCTGTAAGCAAGTGAAACCCCTGAGGTGGCCTAGGTAGGTTTATTTTGACTTGCCCGTAAAGGTGCAGGCCATGGGGGTCTGCATCCTCTGGTGTTTTGGCCAACCCACTCCTAAACGGTCCACCTGGTCAAACTCCTACTTAGCTGCTCAGGGAGGCTACTCTATAGTGTGTTTCACTGTGAATTGTTTCAGTATTGAGCCCAAATTTTCCTTTCTGATTTTCCTCTGTTCCTGGAGCACCTGCAGGACACCCGAAGGGTACCTGTTGTAAGGCTGGGAGCAGGGATGGACTGGTGGTACCTTTTTAATTCTTTTTAAGATGAGCTTCTCAGCATTGAACTGTCAAAACTACCTGTCTAGTTTTCTGTTGTAGACTCCTCTGGGTGAGAATTCTTAGAGTTTTCTATGAGCAACAATGAAATGGGTTATTTCAGATAATTTGAGAAGTTCCCAATATACTAAAAGGCTTTTTCTTTCCTTTCCTTCTTTCCGTTTACAGCTTGTACCCTCAGGCTCTTTAGTATTAACCAAATTAATCTGTACTGAAAAAATTTGAATATTCATCCACTGAGGGAATCTGGAATATCAGCTATCTTTCCTGTGTGGGATGATACAGAAGTAGAAAGGTTCTTGCTGAGGTATGTGCTGATGGGTTAAGTGGCTGGTAAGACTCTGGAGCAATCCGATTAGTGGTGCAAGCTTTTGAAACTGGATCACAGAACACAGATGCCTAGAAAGACTGAACACAGACCATACACAAACTCCAGGAGCTGTCGCTGCTTTTGTTGTTTAAGCCAAACTCAGCTTCACTTGAGCATGGTGAACTACATGAATTATTTCTTTTTATATACAATTAAACATTTAAAAATAATTATTCCCTGCCGTCCTTAGCATATAGATGCTCCTGGCTGCGAGGTGCTTTCAGCAAGCTGGAGATGCACCCTCTCAAACAAGCAGGGAATGGTCCAGCCCTCGCAGCGAGCCTCATCCTGGGCAGCATGAAGCCGTCAACATCGAGATCTCCACCGAGCAGAGCCTCACAGAGGGGAACTTGTTGCTGTTTCGTTCTGCAGCTGAAGAAACATACAGTAGTGGCAGGGAGCCTTGGGGCAGCGGATTTGAAGACTGATTTTGCAAGCTGTTCCTTACTATCTGGCATTCATAAAATTCACCTTGAATAACTGGTTGGTTTTCCTACTGAACTCTTAAACTCTTGCCAGAAGAGCGTCCTGCTGGCTGAACATGTCCAGACCAGCTCTTGAGCTGCACCAGATGGTACCAGCTGCACTGAAATCCAATGATTAGTGACTTTTTTTCTCCCCCTGCCAGTCACAAGGATCTGCTCTACTCCTTCGCTGGTAACTTTGCTAATCTGAGCAGTAAAGGTTCTCCCCAGAGAGAGCTTCCCACCAGTTCCAGCTCTGCTCTGAGAAAACGAGGTAGCATTAAAAGAGCACAATTGTGTCTGGCCAATCAGGCTGTGGCCAGCCACGTGGTGGAACAGCCTGGGCATGAATTTTAATTTAACACAGAGTTGCTAATCAACATCAAACATGTGAACGTCAGCAGCTGATAAATTTAATTGGGTGTTTAAGAGCATTGCAGGAAGTATGTGCTTGAAGCATCAAAGGGCGAGCTTTAGGGCTTCAAACAATGCCCTGGTTACGTTTTTGGGAAGGGCTGTCACCAGATCTGTGCTGTTTGGCCACTGCAGTGACACTTTTCACATCAGTTTCTGAACTTGTGTGGTGCTTACTAAAATATGTGTGTGTAAATACAGTTACAAACAACAGTGTGTATGTAAACAGACCTGGGAAGAGTGATGTTAATAAACGCCAACATGGTGGGCAGCAAAGACCTGGCTAGGTGATGCAGGCATCAAGGATGCCTGCCAAATGTGAATTTGCTCCGCCATTCATCTCACCCCCATATATGGTGGATACAATTCTCACGTGATCGCGCTCTACATTTCTGGCAGGATTGTGAGTGCACAGAGCAGCTCTGGTGAGGAGTTGGAGCTGCGGGAGAAGCCAGCTCCTCCAAAGGAGGGCTTAGCTGCTCCCTCTGCCCTCAGTGGGTAGGACAAAAAGCTTGAGCTCTATCAGGGAGATGTGGGTTAGGCTTCTTGAAGGAATTGCAAGTTCTGCAAGCAGCAAAACGCTGGCAGAGGGTCATCTGGAAAGATGGAGGAATTTCTGGTCCTGGGAGCGTGAGACTGGCCAGGGATAAGGCAGGGCTCTTTCTGCATCAAAGGAATGGAGTGGATGAGATGGTTTCCAGGTTCCTTCCATGTATTCTCTTTCACTCCAAATCCTTGGTTTTGGCCTCCTTTTCACTAGCAGCAGAAGTTAGAAGGCACGGGACAAATGAAGCAGACATCGGTAGAAGGGAAAGGAGCATTTGGCAGCTGAACGTGGTCCTAGGGAAAGGTCTCCCTTCCCAGCCCATGCCACGGAGCTCCTGCGAGGTGCTGCAGATGGTCTGCAGCTCTCAGTTCTTCCCAGCTGGCATTCTAGGCGTGCCCATCTGCAGCCTCATTTAAAGCACTAAATCCTAAAAGTTTAAACTGAACTTAGCAGAACATGTTCTCTAAGGATGCGATTTTGACCTTTCCAGAAAGCCACATCTCTCTGTGCATCAGCTGCTGGTCTGGAAAAGGAATGTGATGTTTCCAGGGAGGTGGCATAGGTGAGTTTAATTCTTGCAAAGTGCCTGGATGCTGCAGCGAGGTGCGGGGAGGATCGGGCCATAGGGAAATGACGAGCTTTGTCCCCACAGTGGGGTCTCAAGAGCGTGCCGGAAAGAAAGCCAAGGGCTACATGCTGAGTGACAAGAAGAAAACAAAATATTGAATGACTGCTGATTAAGTGAGCACTTTTCATTCCTTGTGCTGAATGAGGCAGGAGTGACAGGGAAAAAATAGGGTGTGGTATCTCAGTGAAGACTGCGTAAGAATTCAGTCTCCTTTTGGACTCTCTCTCAGGGGAGACCTCGCTCTTGACAATTCCCTGAAAGGAGGCTTGAGGCAGGTGGTTGGTCCCATCTCCCAGGGAAAAGGAGGAAATAGCCTCAAATTGTGCTGGGGGTGGTTTAGGTTGGATATTAGGAAAAATTTCTTCCCTGCAAGGTTTGTGAAGGGCTGTGCCAGGCTGGGCAGGGCAGTGGTGGAATCCCCATCCCTGGAGGGGTTTCCAAGCCCTGGAGATGTGGTGCTGAGGGATGTGGGTTAGTGGTGCCCTGGCAGTGTTGGGTTAATGGCTGGACTCAATGATCTTTGAGGTCTCCTCCACCCAAAACGATTCTATGATTCTGTCTGATCATATCTAGGCTTTGCTCTACCTCTTGCAGAAAAACCTGGAAGAATGATGCAACCTCCAGTAAAACATGTCTCCTTCCTTCTCGTTCTCCCTCTTAGGCAAATAATGCAGCACCTGAGGCTGTGGACACATTGAACTGATCTCACAGCTGACTAATAAGGAAGCAGACGAGCAAAGGTGAGACCTGAACCGTGTTATGGGCATTATGGGCTTGATGCCTTTTTGTCATTTCTTATGATCAAATATTATTATATCATCAGAAAAGACCAAAAGAGGTTATACTCCTCTGAGATTTCCTAATTTTAGATTAAGAAGTGAGTTAGTCAGATGAGAGATGCTTGAAATGAATAGGATCTTCTTTTCACGCACACTTAGGAATTCCTGGCTTCAATCACAAAAACCACTAATAGAGCAGCGGCAGAGTGAGGGCTGAAATTCTCATTTCAGTCGATTCCTGCCCTCGCTTACCCCGGTGCAAACATGTTCCTGCCTGGTGGCCTGGCTCATCTGCAGCCAAGGACACAAGGTCATTCCTGGAGCATCTTTAGCGATGCTGCTGATGCTTATGCTGCAGAGCAACCTGCCCAATTAGAGATGGAAAGATCCATATTTTAAATATTTTTTTTTAGCTGCATGCATCACATGCAGTGGTTGACACACTGTAATTGCAACAATTTGTCACTGTCCATAACGTTGTTGCTTCGTAAAATAAACAATGATCGTACAATCTTTCAAAACGCGGCGGTCTTCATCAACTTTTCCTGGTTATAGCTACCATCCTCAGTAGGTATTGAGTTAATGGTCCCGCTTTCATCGTGATGCTTGAAAAAATAATATTTGGAATGTAATGCAATTAATTTCAAGGTGTCTTGTTAAATCTGTTGGAACTCCTCTTTTAGCTCAACTAATGTTATTAATGATACTTTTGGGGAATGTGGATTTCTTTGACGTTGTACTCCGAGACTCGCTGATTAACAATAATAAAATCTGGCTTGACTTGTAGATCTGGAATTTCAAGTAAAAAGCTGCAGCATCAACAGCTAAATTGACCAAATAAATTTCCCCCATTGGAGATCATAAAGATAAAAGAGGTCAGGGTTTAATGGAAACAGTTGACACACAAACTGTTGTGTTACCAGGTCAGCACCAAGTGCTGATTTTGGAGGTGGGGTTGGAGGTGAGCTGACTATGCTCACGCAGAGCAGCTCTGCAGCGTGGTACCAGGCCCCTTGCAGAACACCTTCAGGAGTGGATTATTGCTCCTCTGGGAAGAAAACCCAGCACTGTCCATTTGACTTGGAATAGACGCTGCACCCACATGCTCCAGCATCCTCTCCCCAAGGCATCACGTTTAATCTCTCATCTTAAATCTGTGTAATTATTGTAACTTTGTTCTCAGTAGCCGTATGAATCATCCAGTCTCCCTGAATTCTGCTCTGCTCACCAGCACCTTGGGGCTTGGAGCTCTTTGCTCTTCCTGGAGTGCTTGCCCTCTCTCATGGTTTTGTTAGCCGTCACCTTTTAGAGCCACCAAATTGTCCCCTTGCTACTGAGTTGCTAGTTAGGAAGAATAGAATTTCTATACCTTGAATAATCAATTTATAGTATTTTTTTCAGCTCCCACAAGAAACTCATGGGGTTTAATCACTTTAACCTGAGCCTTTCTGAGTCTTTGACTGCCCCAAGTATTCCCTTCTGAAAAACTTTTGATTATTCAACACCCTTTTTCCTTAGGCTAAGCAGCACGGAGCACGCTGTTCCAAGGCTAGCCCATTCATTCATCTTACAACATTATGACATTTTTTGGTGCTTATCTTTATCTCATTCCTTATAAATTGTTCTTGTTTTCGTTTGACTGAAGTTAGAGATTGAGCATAAATCTTCGCTGAGCTGTCTAGGTTTGAAAAATGTGTCTATTTTTTCTAACTTATCTATAAGCTAAGGACTAAAAAAGATAAATCTGGGGTCTCCCTTGTCTACCTGGCAGCCTTTGCTGCTCCATGCAACATTTTAGGGACTCGACTTGACGTGCAGCCTTGATCTAATGGTGGTGTATACTTGGGGTAAAAAGGAGCAGAAGCAGATGATTAGAAGCCTGGCAGGCTTTTATTGGAAATAAAATCTGTTCCATCATAAAAGACTAAGATAATCTCAGAAATACCAAGCTTGTGTTCTCTTCTCATAGCATTTTTGCCCAGACTTATTTCTGTAACTTGGCAATGCTGCAGTGAGTAAGGAATTCACAGGGTTTGAGTCAAACTGCGGCCAAACGTATGACACAAGATGTAAAACTGTTAACCTTTAGTTTCATTAAGATCTAGTGGATAATTATAGTCCCAGGCTTTTGCATATTGGCTGGTGCATTTGGATAGCAAGACTTGTGATTATAACTTTGTGCTGATAGAAATACTTACAGCTTATCAACCATCCCCTGGATGCTGTTTTATGGTGTCAGAGAGTTTAACATTTATTAACCGTGGCATGAAGCAGGAACATGAAAGCTTCTTGGTAGCTTCTCAGTTTACCATGCAGCACTCAGGCTACAATCCTTCTGAAGAAAGAGGAAGGCTCATGCAGTATCCAGGATCCAGTGCAGGTGAGAAATTACTCGCACGGCAGGCTTGGTAGCCTGCCTGAATCTTGCACAGTGGGGCTTGGTTTGCAAGAGCTATGCCTGATGTGGGATTTAATAAGGCAAGCGAAATGAAGGGGTGATGGAGGACCTCACCTAAAACAGATTAGGATGCCGAGCTCATACTGGTCTGCAGACTGGCACAAAGCAGAGCATTGACCAGAGCCAGCAGAAACTCTTGTTTTGTTGGTGGTTGCCAGGTAGCGTAAGCCTTGTGAAGGGTTTATTATCCAAATAACAAAAGAGGAGGGTAAGTTTTCACTGACATAGAAAGATTACATTGCTGGGGTTCATCTCTGCACAACGATTTCCTTCCTGTTGTTGCTTTTTTTTATTCTTCTTCCCACTACAAGTAGAGCACGTCAGAAGCATGTCAGGAAAAGCAAAGCTCAGCCTGTAAAAAGAGTGGAAACTTGATTTTGGAGCAGGTTTAGGAGATTTCAGAACTTTTCTAGCACAGTGAGTTTGCAAGCGTGAGCTGCTTCCTCGCCCAGGACTGCACTTATGAGACTGCTGAAGGTGGTGAAGCTGCAGAGCAGCCTCTTGGCTGAGGGGATATCCGCACCCCAGAGTCCTTGCTGTAAGGAAGGAACGGACTGGTATGTGGGATCCCACCCCAAAGTCCTGGTCTCCCTGAGCGAGGAACACAGGCAGCATCCATGTGTGTTTGGCAGCAGCAGGACATGTGCTGCCGGTGCCAGCAGTGCTCACAAGGACGTGAGCAGCCTCCCCGGTGAGGGCTACGGATGAAAAGAGGTTCCCCTGTTTTTTGACACATGCCATGAGTGACCTGTCAGCCCCTCTCTGTCCATTAAGGATATTTGAGAGCTGTCTGCTCTCAAAATGCAGCCTCCAGCTCTCAGCTATTTTCACCTTCCCATAGCTGACAGCAAGCCTCAGAGGCAGGAGCGGGGGATAGGGTGTTTAAATCTTACAAAAGGCTGGAAAAGACCAATTCCCTTTCAGCCTTGTCCCTCCCAACACCAATATCCCATTTTGCTGGCTTTTTACACAAACCACATGTCTTATTCTGACTATCTCTGCTGGAGTGACTGACCACAGTTTGATCCCTGTCCTTCAGAAATGCTCACTTGGGAGCAGGGTGATGTGCTGGGCAAGACGGGAGCTGGCTGCAGCGGGGCAGAGCAAGGCAGACACAAATGTGGGATGGTACCTGGGGCTGGAATGGAGAAATCAGTGCTGTGGCTGTCCTAGTAATGCGAACCAGGAGGTTAGAGCAGGAGAAACAACCAGCAAGCGAAGTATTTGATGGCAAGGCTGCCTCTTGGTGTTGTCCAGTGTCAAGTGAGAACACCTTGCTTGAGGGTTTTTTCTCCGTATTCTGAGTTATTCTTGTGAGGAAAAGGGGGTTTTCAGGGGTGAGAGAAAGAACCTGGAGTTGCTCTGCTTTTTTTAAGCCTGCTAGGAATGCTTCCTATGCAGGCTGCTTTTCACATTGTGTTTTCTTCCTCTCCGTTGGGAGAAACACGGCTTTTCTTTATCTAAAGGAAGGATGTAGTTGCTCACAGACCTGGGGGAGAGGGAGGTTGCCTCTGCTGTCTCTGTTGTATTTCTTTGTGGGTTTTGTAGCCTGGTTTCTTAAGATAAGCAAAACTTGTACTGTCATGTCGCCCGTCTGCCTTCCTACACAATTATTCTTGAGTTTATTGGCAAATTTCATTCTAACTTGACGGAGGCACTTGAGATGCGATAGTAAATTTCCGTCAGTTTTGAGGAAATAGGTGATAGATGAGCAGGAGAGATTGTGTTAACATCCTTACTGGGGCACAGCCTGATGAGCCGATCCTTTAGAGAATCCGTGTGGAAAAAGTAATTCTGCCATCTGCGGAGCTGCTGTGGGAAGCTGGCACACATGTCAAAGGGGGTACAAAAAGAAAATCTTGCCAAGATGTGACTAGTGCTCCATTATACATGCAAGCGGGGCACTCAGGGTGTGCTTTGGAGACAAGGTGATGGTGCAGCCACCAAAACGGGCGAGAGAAAAACACAGCAGCTCTGCAGCCCCTTGCACGTGCAATGGCCAACAATGTTTCCCGGCCACAGGAAGCCCGCTGAGGACTGTGGGGAAGGATTTCCAGCTAATCTGAGCTAAGAGACTTGGAGAGGACCTCCTGGCTTTCTGCCATAGTTGCATTTGAAAGTGAGCTGCTCCGAGCTCTTGGTGTGGATGGTGCCAGCGCGGTACCTGAGCTGCTCCCAGCCTGCTCCTGCTGCGGATGTTAATCAAGAGCAGCGGCATGAAGGACAAAGGTACCAGTTGCCGAAAAGGACAGCGGGTCAAAATCACTTTTGTCACCCCCTATAAATCTCACAGCTCTACCTCCAGGGCTAAAACTGCCCAGTGTGCACCTTCTGCGTAGCGCAGCACAAACCTGAAATTGCTGGCAGGGCATTACCCTCCGCTCGAAAGCCCGCCGGCTGTATTTTTAACTGCACAGAGGTTGCATGCTGTCAAGGCAAGTTAGAAACTCCATCTCTTTGAATTCAGTTATACAGAGGTCCTTTTAAATATCAGCGAGCTTCTTGCCCTATGGTGTAGCGGCTCCTGGAGTTTTGTGACATTCCAGGGTGTACAGGTAAGGAAGCTCCTGTGCGTTCATCTGTCACGGACTGGTAATCAGGTGTTAGTGTTGTTTCTGCAGAAAAGCAAGCCATCCTGTGCTCTGATTTTTGGTAGTTTAGCTTAGATAGCTGGAACTTTTAGAAAAGAATTCTTTCTCTTCAGGAATTTTTTAAAATTTACCAGCTGCCTGTAAATAACAGTTATTCTGAAGCTCCTTTCCAGCTGAGAGCAGGTCCCCCACTGAGAAATGAGAGGCAGGGCAACATCTGCCACTGTGCGTGCAAATGGCAGGTCCCGAACGTGTGTGATGGGAGGGGGGAAAGGGAACAGTGACCTCAGAAGATGCACCTGGCTATGGTGAAATATCATACTGGTGCAATTAATAAAGGAACAGGCATGTCCTGTGGTCCAAGAGACCTTGGGCAGGGTAACATACCTGCCTATACTGTTGCTCTGTGAAGGATAAGGTTGTTAAAATCCCTGGTGTAGATTAAATCTAAAATTCAAGGATGCTCAATGGCTTAATGGGTTGGGCTCTTTGCTACCTTTTAAGAATCACTGAATCTTTTTTGTTGAAAGAGACCTTTAAGGTCATCAAGTCCAACCATTAACCCAGCACTGCCAGGGCACCACTAACCCATGGCCCTCAGCACCACATCTCCACGGCTTGGAAACCCCTCCAGG
>JAVSBS010028529.1:59644-82373 GCA_033124195.1 Coracias cyanogaster
CAGCCCCGCGCACAGAGCGGCTCGCCCCGCCGCTTGCCCCGCCCACCGCCCCCTAGAGACCAATCAGGCTCCGCCCACCACCCCAAGCCCCGCCCACGGCCTCACGGAGACCAACCAGGCTCCACCCACCACACCAAGCCCCGCCCACCGCCTTCTAGAGACCAATCAGACTCCGCCCACCGCCCCGAGCCCCGTCCACTCCCGTGCCGTCGCTCTGCTCTAGCCCCGCCCACCGCCCTGGCCCCGCCCCCTGCCAGCCCCCTCAGCGCTTTTCCCGCCTTCCCCACCTCCCCTCACCGCGCTCCCTCTGCGCTTCCTCCTCACCCAGCCCCCGAGGGGAACCTGCCGGGGTGGCGAGGCCTGGGAAGGCTGAGGGAAGGTGGCACCTTCAGGTCTATTTTATTTTTAATTTTCGTTTTTATTTATTTTGTGGTTTTGCTGCACAACATCAGCTTCTCCAGCCTTTCAGGGAACAGCTTCTCCAGCCTTTCGGTGCACTCCGCACCCGGGACAGCATTGCCGAGAGGAACAAAAAGGACAAGGGGAAGACCCCTCATCAGCCGAGATAATTAATTAACGGGGTTGGAAAGAGGCGTTGGTACAGGCAACAGTTCCGCTGGGTGCGTTGGGATGCAGCTGTTGCATGTCTGGCACATCTGGGCACCTCTGGGTCATGGGCATCTACAATCTCTCAGTGTAACCTATTCCAGTGTCTCCCCACCCTCGACGTGAAGAGCTTCTTCTTAATTTCTAATCGAAATCTCCCCTCTTCCAGTTTGAAGCCATCACCCCTCATCCTGTCGCTACAAGCCCTTGTAAAAAGTCCCTCCCCGGCTCTCCTGTAGGCTCCACGTCCCAGTGTTTCCTGCAGGCCTCCTTTAAGGACTGAAAGGCCGCAAAAATACATTTTTAAAAATAATCTGCTCTGGCTTTTGGTTTGAGGAGCAGATCAGTGACACAGAGCCGGCTGTGAGCACAGGCAGGATGAAGCCACGTCGGACTCAGCGGCTGGGAGAGACTTGGGCAGAAGTACACAGAAATCACGTTGCGATCAAAAAGTCTCACGTGATGGACATTTGCAGACAAAAGCGAAGTAGAAGCAGAACCAGGAATGTATCATTATTTCTGTCCTTGGCAATCACACGAGTGAGAGTGGGATATTGTGTCCAGATGTGGGAGGGGTTCTGGAGAGAAGCCATGGGGAGATGACAGACAACAGCAGCGAGATCTTTCATGGAGCAGAGCTGCAAAGCCTTGTTGAACCTCGTAGATGGCCCTGGCCCATGGATCCAGCTTGGCCATGGTATGATGATACCAGAATCCTGGGTCAAAGGCCAACAGGCCTCTCCCAGACTCGGAGATTTCTCTTCTCCAGCAGCCCTCCCTGCTTCTCCCACCTCTTCTCTCCCATCCGTAGGCCAGAAGTAGGCAAAGATTTCATGTTATGAAATTATGGTTACAGAACTACAACAGTCTACGGGGAGCTGTTCCCTTCTAATTACTGGAATTAAAATCAAAACTCTCATTGCTTTTGGGGAGACGAGCAGATTGACAATGTGCTTGCTCTGTCATCCATGCTAGGTAAGGAAATAATGTGAGTGGAAAGGAAAACACTAGACGTTACAAACATGTCCCTCGTCATACGAATGATCTTGGTGACAACAACGCTCTGCTCTCCAGAAAGCCCTGGAAAGAGTTATTTTCTCCCGGCCAGCAGCCCCAAAGTGATGGAAGCTCCTGATAATTTCACGCTGTAGCTGTGGGACTAAGTGGAAACACCCAGGGACCAACTGTGTCTTACCCTCTAACTCCTCCTGATGTCCACCATGGTATTCGCCTCAGGCCTGCTTCTCAGTCCAGCCCAGACCCCAGCAGCTACAGTGCTAGGAAGGAAAACCCCGCAACACTCTTCCTCCCCATCCACACCACAAGCTGATTGATAATTTTTCTTGGTAATTAGGTGTGCCATGGATCCCAAGAGTCCTGCCACCAGGACGGGAGGAGGCAAAGATGCCTGGCGGTGCACAGCAACGCTCATCCGGATGCAGAGCCACTCAGGAAGCCCATGTGGGCATTTCCAATTCAAATTCAAATTGGGACTCTGAATGTTCTTGGGCTGCAGAACAGAAAATTCCACCGTGAATCATCAAATTACTTCATAAGCAAATGCGCACCCAAGTGAGAACCGCTGCTAACGAACTGCGCCGTTGGCTGAACTCCCGCGGCCCAAGTGGCTACCTAGCTACACCTCAGGGCAACCACGGATGGACGGGACTGGCCTCCACGTCCTGTGGCACTAGTTATGGCAGAGGTCAGCATTAGATCTGTTAGGGGTCAACACTAGCTATGTCAGGGACTTTACGATTCTGTGAATCACTACGAGCCATGGTGGGATGCCACCTGCAACAGATACACGAGATGTGGAATCAGAGAATCATAGAACACCAGGTTGGAAGGGACTTCAAGGATCTTCCGGTCCAACTTTTCTTGGCAAAAGCAAGAAAAAAGGCTCCCGGGAAGACCTTACTGTGGCCTTTCAGTACTTAAAGGGGGACTACAAGAAAACTGGGGAGGGACTTTTTACAAGGGCCTGTAGTGACAGAACGAGGGGTGATGGGTTCAAACTAGAAGAGGGGAGATTTCAGTTAGAAATAGGAGGAAGTTCTTCAATACGAGGGTGGTGAGACACTGGCAGAGGTTGCCCAGGGAAGTTGTGGATGCTCCACCACTGGGTGCGTTCAAGACCAGGTTGGATGGGGCTCTGAGCAACCTGGTCTAGTGAGAGCTGTCCCTGCCCATGGCAGGGGGGTTGGAACTAGATGATCTTGAAGGTCCCTTCTGACCCAAACCATTCTGTGATTCTCTCTGGGAAAGAGCAGAATGTTCGCCTGCTGTTGCTATCTCAAGCTGCAGCCCAGGGCAACATTTCTGAGCCTTCTCCTCAGGACAGACACTGCACTTTACATCTCACTTCTTCCCCATGAGGCCGGAAACCACTGTAATAGCGGCATGAAAATAATTGAAACTGTTTTGCTTACACCACCATGTGACAGCAGAAACAACCTGCTCTAGTTGCAGATGTCCCTGCTCAGTGCAGGAGGTTGGACTCGATGAGCTTTAAAGGTCCCTTCCAACCCAGACCATTCTCTGATTCCGTAGTAACGACAATGAGCTTGTTTGCAGCAGTGCTCACAAACCAGGAGCTGCAGGCATGGCGTGGAGAGCTCCATCAACATCTCCTTGTCTTCTAAAACACAAGTCGCAACTAACATTAATTCAGGTATTTGTTACACGGTTCATTTTGGAGGGGTGGGGGGTTATTCTGAGGGCCCCAGCAGGACCCTCAGCTCCCCTCACCCCTGCAAATGGAGACCAGCCAGGGTCTGTGGAGCCCCAGCAGCCTCTGCAAGACCAAAGGTGTCCCACAGCTCTCGCCAGCGCTCACAGCAAACCCCCAGTGTGTCCTTGTCCTATCCTATCACGCTTTGAATATGAAAAAAACCTAAAACTTGTCCTGACCAAGATGGTAAAAACATTGCTCAAAAGATGCTCTTGACCAAAAGTGTCCTTTTTCCAACGTGGAGGCTTTTCCCCATCCATGCTGCTTTTACCCCTTTTTTTTCAGGTTTTACAGGAGCTGCTGGCCGTGCCAAGGCTCCCCTCGCTGAGGCCGGGTTTCCTCCGTCAAGACGGCAGCGTTATTTGGCTGGAGGAGGCATTAGGTGGCCCTGGATAGATCTTCAGAGCTACTGATTTGATTGCAGCATGTGCTTTTGCCTTGGCGCTGAGGAACCTCTCCTTTCCTGATCGATGCTCATTTGCTGCTCTGTTCTCCTGAGGTCACATGTCAACCAACGTCCAAAATAAAAACGAAGAGTTTCTTCACATGTTGCCTTTGCCAACCCTTCCTGCCCCGTGGGACTCCTCACAAGGAGCTAGAACTGCACCTGGGTTCAATAAGCACCAGGGGAAATTCAACGATGGTCGTTCCTGGAGGAGTGGGCTCACAGACGCCATCTCCAGCCGCTGTCCCAAGGCACAAGGGCCCAACGCTCTGTTGGTGTTTGGGAAACTTGTCACCAAACCCCATTTCTCCTGCTCCTCCCTGCGCAGGAGCATTGACCCCGTGGTGGGAACCACCCTGTCCTGCCCTGACATCCACGAGTCTCGCTTAGAGGCTTTTTTTTTCCTTCATATTTTTAACTCAAAGGAGTTCAGAGCAGAAGTGGTGCCAGAACACCCCTCACCAAGGAACAAAGCAGGCCTGCTCTGGGAAGATGCTGCTCTGGATGCGCTAATGACCAGAAAGCATCACCAGATCCATATTTCTCCCCGTGCACGGCGCTTAACCTCCCCCGTAAATCAGAATTACGGTATCGCCAGCAGACTTTTTGACAGCCATTACGGTTTCTGAAGTCTTTGCTGTAAGAAGCACAGCGTCTTCTGTGCAAGTTCTTGAGAAGCTGCAGCTGGTGGCTCTGCCAAGAGGCTCGGGGCTGGACTGGAGAGATTCCTAACGGAGCTTCTCTTGTTTCCGGGTCACGCCGTGGATAAAGAAGGTACGAGCAGGGTTATTACACTTACAGACAATACCAAACTTAGAGGCAGTGCAAGAGGAGCGAGGACAAAACTAGAATTTAAAATGTTTTGACAAACTCAGGTAATAATTTGGAATTTTTCCTTAAAAAAAAAACCCCAAAAATTACAATTCAATGGGAAGAAATTCAAAGGAATAATCACCTTAGACCGACGCAGTGAAAGGGAGGAGTGACGGCAACAGTCCCACAAGGGAAAGGCACGGTGCATACTCACAACTAACTCAAGTTTAGAGCAGCAGTTCACCAAAAGAAACGGTGAAAGTGGCAAGCTGTAGAAAAATACGACTGTGTTGATCAGAAAATGAAATCCGTCTTTGTTTCAGACAAACAGTTAAAGCAGCAACGCAGCCAACGTCTTTTTCCTCAGAGAACAAATGGCTATTGAATAAAAGCACCTACATTTTCCATCCATGCCATTAGCAAATGTACATTTTCCCCATTTTTCCTATAAAACAAGTGTAAATCATGTCAAGAAAACGCTGCCGCTCTCAGAAGTTGTTACTGGGGCTGGAAAATATTTTCCCTCCCCCAGTGTGGCCTGCACCATCAGATAACCGGGAATCCCATTTCTTTTCTTGTTGTTCTCTTCCCTTTCCATCATAAAGAAGGTCCCAAAGATGGGACCTCGCTGGCTGGGGGCCTGGAGCAGCGTCGCCCCGTGCCCCTGCCAGCCCCAGCACCTTCTGCCGCGGTGGGAGTGGCCGATTCACTCCTTGGCGAGGGCTGGAAATGTCCCTGCTTTCAGCTCGTTCTTCTTCCCATGGGAAAACAAGTCCTGGGAGAGGCAGAAAAAACACAGGCAGTAACTTAGTAAAGAAAGACCTGGAGTTTCCTTAGGAAACAAAGCCCCTAGAAGAAAGCAAAAACCCACCCGTCAAGCAACCAACCAATAAAGGAAAACAAAAAGCCAACAAAAAACCACTGGAGAGTGTTCTTTCCCTGCTCCAAAGATGTGATGATGAGTAAAAAGAAAAAGTATTTTAGCATTTTGACCTGAACTGGTCAGGCAGTTGGACCAGAGAGTTGTTGTAGGTCCCTTCCAACTCAACTCAACTCAACTCTTCCATCCCATCCCATCCTATTTTTATGTATTTTCATGGTTTCGGTTTCAGTGCAAAGACAAGGGCCCCTGAGGAGAGCCCAGGGTGCAGGGAAGCGCGCAGCCAGGAGAGCCTCAAGGGTGCTTACAGGACCTCTGGGACAAAACCAACGCAAAGAGCAAACCCAAGGAAGAGGGTAAGAAGGTGGTGAGAGGGTCTCTGCTGCTGAGGGAGGATGGGAGCCCTGAGCAATGTGCCAGCCATCACCATGCTGCCTGGTTTTCTTACAGTAAATTAGTCCTAATTAAAGAAACTGAAACCTCCCTGTGTCTGCTGTGTTGTGCTCCTCCCGGGAGTGCATGAGAGAGGTCCGCTCCGTCCCTGCGTTCCAGCTTGCCGCGCCTTCTTCCTCCACCAAACCTTGCAAAAAATACCTTCATTAAATCAACGTACGGCGGCGAAGGCAAGAATGGAAAAAAAATCACTTGTCCTAGCGTTAGAGCAACAGTTCTTGCAGAGAATCAAATGATCGGGGAACAGCGAGGACAAAAGCTGCGCAGCGCTAACACGGATTGGCAACTGCAGCTATTTTTTTTTAATGTGATCCACTTTTGAACCATTTCTACCACCGACATCAGCACCAGCCCTTCCCTTGCGCTGCTGCCTTCCTTTCAGACTCCGCAAGGGTCACTTCTACTCCGCTATTCACCGAACGTCCAGGAGACCTGGAAGGACGTGCCCACTTGCAGGGCTTTTAACGCTAAGTCAAGATGTCTCCAGCCTGGATGTTCAAGAAGCGACCGCAGCCTACTGCAGAGGTCTGGGCGTTCCTCCAGAACGTTGGATCGAGTGGTTTGGGTTTGCTGTACATACGGTGATGAATGAGAGAACCCCCAATGACCACCTGCTCCACTCCTGGGTAACAGCCCTGCTCTGAGCTCAGAAACCGAGCGATCCTGGGGCTTGACCCCTCATTACTGGTACAACACACGTCATACCCTCCAGCAGATCCAGACCAACACCCACCGATGCCTGGGAGTCTTGATTCCTCCACAACCCTCGAGTCCAAATGTGAATTTTATATCTGGACAAGTAAAAATGGTTCGCGTGGGTTCCCCAAGTGAGTCGTGCTGTCTGGAACAACATTAGTTATTGGCCTGCTGCTTTGGGTCACCTCCAGATGTGAGGTTACACAGGAGCACCCATTTGTGACAGCTAAATATATGTGGAAAGTTGGATTTGTCCCATTCTCCAGCGATGTTTAAGGAACATACCCAAACCGCACACACACATAAGCGCATATAAAATCACAGAATCACAGAATCCTTTTGGTTGGAAGAGACCTTGAAGATCGAGTCCCACTGTTAACCCAGCGCTGCCAGGGCACCACTAACCCATGTCCCTCAGCACCACATCTCCACGGCTTGGAAACCGCCCCAGGAACAGGGACTCCACCACTGCCCTGCCCAGCCTGGGAGAACCCTTCACAACCCTTGTGGGGAAGACATTGTTGCTCCTGTCCAACCTAAACCTCTCCTGGCACAACTTGAGGCTGTTTCCTCTTGTCCTATCCCTTGTTCCTTGGGAGAAGAGCCTGACCCCACCTGGCTCCAACCTCCTGGCAGGGAGTTGTGCAGAGCCAGAAGGTCTCCCCTGAGCCTCCTTTTCTCCAGGCTCAACACCCCCAGGTCCCTCAGCAGCTCCTCACCAGCCTTGTGCTCTAGACCCTTCCCCAGATTCATTGCCCATCTTTGGTAGAAATTCTCAGAAAAATTCCCTACCATCTTTTATGAGAAGCTAAAAATCCAAGGTCTCCCTTGAATGGAGTGACCCCAGACTGCATCTGCAGCAGTAACAGAAATTATTGTTTTAGTTTGCATAACTTTTTATTCTGCTGATGGATTCCATCATGCTGCAGCACAGAACGATGCTTTCAGATGTGAGCTCCAAAGAAGTGAGGTGGACCAGGTCTGGGGCCCACCAGAGTAATATGCAGATAGCAGAAACCCCAGATGCCATGTTACCTCCCCATGGGGACAACTGAATGTGGCTCTGTCAGCAGCCCTCTGCACCCAGCGCAGCTCCTTGGAAAGCCAATAAGTCCATGTCCCTGTGTTTTCGTTTCCAGGGATGCCTGGAAGACATCACCAGTGAAGGCAGTGGCTGTCATGAATGGTTTAATTAGTATTTGTGCACACTAATTCTACTAATTTTAGCAACGAATCGACAACCCAGCTGGAGGGCAGTGGGTGCAAAGGAAAAGGAATTGCTCTGGCCATGGGGATTAAATGTTAAAATTGTGATGGGGAATTTTGTCAATGATAGACACAATTTTTTTACCTTCTTGGGGAAAAAAAAAAAAATTGGTTGCAGATACCTAGAAAACAACCAATGTGTTGAATACCTGCATGCCATGTACACCCAGCAGAATACAGGGTATTACTGAATTGTTTTCAGATCAAGTTCCAAGCAGGATTTTACAGATTGATTCTATTAATCACCAGAGATTAGTTATCTGGAAGGAAGAGCAAGGATTTTGGGTTTTTGTTGGTTTTTGTTTATTTTTTTGATGTAAACTCCGGTAGAAAGTCAAGGTCTTCCAGCACATTGTCTCTTCCCACGCTTCATATAGGGCCTGAAAATTCCCTGCCCCAACGTCCCTGTGAGCAGGAGGGTAGACTTATCCTCTTCCGCTGCTATCAGGAAGGACATACAGTTAAATAGTTGAATGTTATTTTTCACAGCTCTCTCCAGAGACTCGTAAAAGCTTGTTCTCTCCAGGCCCGAAGGAACACAGATGCCCGATCGCCGCAGAGGGGTTTCAGGCAGATCACATCTCCCCAGGGTATCAGCCGAGGCTCAGCAGCGCAGACCAAGCTGCAGATCCCCAGGGCATGATCTGATGCCTCTCACCCTTCCATAAAAAGTGACTAAAAAAACCAAGTGAAAAGCTAGAAAAGGTTGACGCTTAAAAAACGTTCTTCTTGCTGCTTCCCCTCCTCCTGCTCCACAACCCTGAGTGAGGAGATGTGGCCCCTTTTCTCCTCGCAGGTCCAAGCCCATATCTGCTTGGCTCTCCTGCTGCCTGGTGGGACACTTCATCCCTCCAAGGAGAGCAGAGCAGGAGGGTGCAGCGTTCATGGGGACTGCACTTTGCAGATCCTGACCCCAAGTCTCACTGTGCTGAGACACAAGGGACAGAGGGTGACACCTTGCTCTGCGCTCTGGGTCTTCTGGGGGCTCACTTTGGAAGGAATCAGAGAAGTTGTTTTTCCAGTGATCACTTCTCCAGTCATCAATAGCTAAGGGACAAGATTTTTTTTTTTACCTTGCCACATCCTAGACCCTGACAAAAAATACAGTGTGCATGTAAAGCCAGCAAAATAATTCATAGTAGCTGAATGTTGTAATTTTCTTTTAAAAATGGATTTTCCTAAAAATCCTGCAATCCTACGCTATTCTTTCTGTTTAAAGAATACAAAAGATAAGTGTGTATTTTAAGGTTAACCATGCGAACACAGCTGATTGAAAAGAATTGATGTGGATTGACATATGACAACTGAGGTGAGGTACGTAGCTTTCTGGGGATGTCCTGCTCTCGCCCTCGGCTGCGGAGGTTCACTGGGCTCCTACCTTCAGGTATTGATATCACATTTAAACTAGATGCTGGGAAGGCGAGGGAGGGTGGATATTGCTCAAAATGTCCCCACCACTAGTGATTACAATCAAATACCAATTGCCTGTTCAGGGTTTTGAGGTACTTCATTAGCCATAATTTCTGCTTTGCTACATCTACAGCTCTGGAAAATGTGGCTTTTCTGTTTGCCCTTGTTTGACTTTTTTTTATCACTATTCAGAAACCAGCGACAGCTGATTTTGTTTCTCTAGCTACAGGTTTCAGGTGCAAATTACTTGTAACTAAGCGCCCTGAAAAAGCTTTTACATTGCTTCTATTCCTTCTTTTGGGGGAGAAAAAGAAAAAGGAAAAAAAAAAAAGAAAATACTTGAGACAAGTTCTGGAGGTGCTGGGCTTTTGTATATCCCCACAAAATGGATGTGATTCTTCAAAGTGAACAAAGGAAGTCAGCAATGCATTCAGCTTTCTGAATTCCTGGAAGAAAAAGGAATATAGTAATGTCCTGATGGAAATATTAAGTACTAGATTAAATCATAATTAAACAATAATAATAATAAAGGGCTTTCACTGCCACTGTGCTGACCAAGGTGAAACTCCAGCTTTACGCGGAGGTGTAGACCTGAAACCCTGTCCAGCTGCTTTGTGTGCAGGCAGGTGCTGACCCTAGTGCTCCAAAGAGTTGCAACAAATCCCCAAGCCCGTTCATTTCAAAGGAAATTGAAATTTCCTTTCTTAAAACCACAAAGGAAGTTTGCAAAAGAAAAAAGAAAAGGACTAAGCTGCAGTGGGCAAAATTACGGCACTTTCTAAAGCACAGGAAGTTCTGTGCCTGCTGTATGTAGGAAGCAGCATGAATGCTCCTGGAGCGTTCACTGGGTTACAGAAGGTGGTTACAGGAGCTGTGTTATTCCTGGTAAAGCTGAGACTTCCCAATTATTGAGAATGATGCTGTGATGCAGCTCCTGGAATGGCAGCCTGTGGCCCACTTCCCAGCCAGGCTGTTGGAGAAAGCTGGGAACTGGGAACTTGGCAGATGAAACTGTTGCGGAAAGTATTTACCCTGGGGGTTACTCTTGAAAATGTTGATAAAATCTGGAAACCGACAGAATTAAGTGTTTAAAGGAGAGGCTGCCCTTTGGGATGTGAAATGTAAAGTGTTATGCGGCTCATTCCCCTCCACCCTGTAAATCAGCCTGCCCGCACCAAAGCAGTTCACTTTCCAAAGACTTCGTTGCGCTGTCCTTGATGTGGGAGGTTGATTGAAACAGGTTCAGACTTTTGGTAAAGACCCTAAAGTGTCCAGTTAAATCAGTGCTACAGTCCTTATACCCCTACCACAGAAAAGCTTAAACGTCTCTCTGATATTGGACTGGATTTTAAAAGGAAGTTGCAAGCACTGTGGACTGCAAATCTGTGTCAGAAACCCTGCAACGAATAGATGTGTTAGCTAAGTGAAGAACTTGGTTGCCTCAGTGCTCTAAAGGATCGAATCTACCTGAAGAGCGTCAAGCTGGAGGAACTCAGAATTTCCTTCCCTCTGAGGAACTGGAAATTTCCCAGGAAAAGGCATATCAAACAGGACAACCCAAATATCCAAATTTTCAGGGTAGATGTCTAAATTCACTTCCTCCCAGAGACTGCGTGTAACATACAGTATTCAGTCAAAACCCCATCGGAGGCTCTTCAAAGCTATTTTAAAACTTGAGACCATCACAACACCAATTGCACTGGCAAGGCAAGATATGCTGCAGACGTACGGGTTGGATTTCAACCCCGTGCAACTGGTGACTCAGCTCTGCCTGCTGCAAGGCAGCTATCAATTTGCAGAAGGTCACTGAGGCCCATTCCAAAATATTTTTTGTTCAGCCAAACCAAACGCTGGCTGTTTTGCAAAAAGGTGAAGCTGACACTAATGTTTTCCATGATAGTAGCAGCCAACCCTAAAAATGGGAGGGAGATAGATGCTTAGGATCAGTTACAGCTCAGGAGTCTGCACCTCGTGTAACGGAAAGAAAGAAAAAAGTCTGATATAAAGCCCACAGGAATTTTAGTAAATTCCCTTAAAGAAAACACCAGGCCCTGAACTTGGAGTCCGTTCCTCTATTTGCGTTTTTAAAAGAAGTAGTTGTTAGCTTTGTACCCTTCCTACTTTCCCCACTTCTAATAAAGTGAGGAAAAGAAACTTTGTCCTCAGCTTTAAAACTGAACATTTGTAATCTTCTTCCTTTTCCAGTACAGACTGGTGCTCATTGAGCACTGCACTGCTTTGCTCTGAGGTCTTGGAGCAGCGGGTGGGACGCTTCACTACCAGCAGAGTGAACGATGTACTTGGTGTCTGGACAAAGGTTTGTCCTCCAATCTGAAAATACTGGAAGGATGGGTTGAAGTATCTAAGAAGAAAACTTTTAAAATAACTGACTCCAGGAGCATTTTCCCATAGCAACGTGCTTTTAAAAATAATTGAGAGAGGTTAATAGAGAGTTGCTGCATAATTTGTAATTATACAAATACTTCTTCAGCTCTTACCACTGGGTTCTTAATCAGAGAGGTGTGTTGCAGGGAAGATGAAGTGGGCACCAGGTAGTCATCTGCTCCAGGTAAGCTTATGAAAATAAGCAGGAGTCAGCGAGGTGCTGAGTCAGAATAACTGGTACTGACTAAGCAGACCATGAATAAGTCAACAGCACTGTGAAACTGGCCTAAAGATCTCCCTCTGCCTAAAGCCCAGGAACTGCATTAAAGCTAGTAAGCATACAGGGGCTTTTGTCGAAATCCTAATGGCCAGTAACCCTTGATTCCTCTGGAAAGGAACTGGAGATAAGAAATGCCCTGCCTAAGGTAGTTGGCAGGACAGCTGAGCTGCCCAGCTTGGGAGGCTTTCACCAGGGTAGGGCTTGGCTCTCTGCCTATCTCGTTCCAAACAACCATGAAACAGGTGGAAGCTTTTGATGTTCTCCTGTGACACGGTCACAAGTGTGAGCAGTTGGCAATGCCTGCAGTCACCAGTACAGAGTTTGTTTTTTTAAGTGCTACCAGCTTTAAACTCATTGCCCAGTTGATGTCCTCCTGAGGAACATGGCTGTACCTCTGGCATGCCTGAGGAGAATGTCTGCTGGAAAAGACATGCAGGTTTGCCAGCAAAACCACCTCCTTGCTGATTGAGGCCATCGGTCCTGCCTGTCCTGCTGGCTGAGCATCCGTGGACCAGCTGAGTGGGCAGGGGGAAGCAGGGAAGGACCACAGCAAAAGTTGCTCACCAATGATCCTCTGTTCCTTCAGTCACAAACAGGAGCCTGGTATGGATGAAAGTCTAATTTCCCTTTCTCCTGTCATCCTATACTAGGTTTGTTTCTTCCCAACATTGTTTACAATTTGCTGTTTTCTTGTTATTTTTAAAGCCAAACATTGCCAAGCCAGGTGTTTATTCCCAGCTGACTCCTTCCTTGTAGGCTTTCTTCTCCACCCAGGTGCACCCTCTCACTCTGCCTGCTGCTGGCAGTTTTCCTTTCTAGCAAAACGTTTCTAACTGGGTGTCTCCAGCTGAAGAGAAACCCGAGTTTTCTGTCTGCTGTATTTTCAGATGCCCCAGACACAGCATCTTCACCGGGCAGCAGAGGGAAAAAATGCTGGGGCAAGCCTGTGGTGGGTCATCTGGTGCAGCGTACTCGGTGCGGCTGACGGCTCTCTCCTTTCCCCAGATATGAGTGTGGGGTGTGCTGGGTGTGCACCAAGCAAACATCCACGTGCCAGAGCCAGACCCTGCTGGTCCTGAGCAAAACCCTTTACTACAGACGCAGCAGGCCCCAGGGCTCTAGAAGTGTGACATGCAGAGTCCTTTGGATGAACAAAGGGACCCACCTCTCTCCTCCTCTCCCTTTTTTTCGCTTTTTATTTTATTTCAAATTTCCATGGACTCCTCGACTGTAGGCTGCATAAATTTAGGCAAAAAAAAAAAAAAAAAGAAAGAAAGAAATGTTTGGTATTTCCAGGGTAGAGACGAACACCTCAGGAGAACACTACTTGCATGCTGGAAAGGGAGTTTTGACCTTTGTGGGGTAAGGTATAAATCGGTGGTTACGCCTGGAAAGACAAAGTCTGCCGGGCTGACCGTGCTGCAGAGATCTGCAGGCACACACTGGCCTGGGTTCCAGGTAACTGCAAACTATTTAACTCTAGCAGAGCAAGCCTCTTATCTCTCAGGTCTTCAAACGCTGATAGAAAATATGAGAAAAATATTAAATGTTGTCGTGTTATGATTTCCTCTTCCCAAGCTTTTTCTTTCCCTTTTGTTCTTAAGGCTGTTGTTTTGTTTCATAACAGTATTCTGGAGCAAAATCAACATGCTCTTTCTCTAACACGAATTAAATGCTGCTTTTATTTCTCTCTTAAACCCCAAGCAGGGGTCATGCTTCTTTGATATGTGTAGAACAGAGAATATGCTCTTCTCCCCGTGGTTTTGAAAAGGATTTATTTGGGAGAACCACAAGCGGAGCTGCGAGCCACGGGTGCAGGTGTTCTCTGTGGATGAGCAGTGGAAGAATATCCAGGGCTGTACGTGTGCAGATCAAAGGTAGCAAGGTCTGCGCAGGGAATCCCAATAATTCCTGTCTGCGATATGGAATGGAATGGTTGGAAGGGACCTACAAGGATCATCTAGTCCTGCTGCAAGGAAGACTTGCAGGGTGCCAGCAGCAGCATGTGCCAGGTAACGTGTGAGCAGATCATGTTTATGTGTCAGTGTCACGTGGCTATACGACACAGTTTAATTAAGGCTTTGCCCCTTCTCAGCCTCTCCACAGGTAACGTCCAGTTTGGGCCCGTGTTGAAGGACAGAAGAGACTCCCCATCCAGCATGTCTCCTATCCAGGTGTAAAGAAAAAAAAAAAGGGAAATACTTCATGTGCAAATAAGGTTCTTGATTATAGGTTCCATTTTTATTAAATATTCCTGTCAGCTCCTGCAAGACTGAAACTTGGTGATTGACCCATTTGAGGCAATTCAGCTTTGAGCTGCTATCCCTGCATGTGTTTGGTTACTTTCCGTAGCACATGCACATGGTTGTCTGTGTGCAGGGTGTCATTTATCTGAGCCACCGAGTAGTGATTCCTTTGATAATCCTTAAGGGATCTTCTAGGATACTCCTAGCATATTCCTGGTACTGTTTGGATTTGTGCTTTCCCTTTAGAAAGTGACAGAAATCATCTGCGCGGAGCAGGTTGTGATTCCCATGGGGGGGTGAAAATGCACCCATCTTGCTCCTGAACCAAGCATTGCTATTCCAGTCTCAGCATTTCTGTTCAGAATCTGTCAGCAGCCTTAGAGGAGGATGCAGAAAATACATGTGTGTATTTGCACTAAGTGATATTTTCACCATCACACGCTCGGCTACCATCTCATGACCAAGGGAGCATAAAACGAATGCGGTTAGAGGCTTCGGTCTTTTGGAGCAGGAATCTGGCTCAAAAGCCTGTTTAATTTAATTGTTCATGTAATTCATTTATTTCTAGTATTTGAAGATCTGTTTAAAATAAAAAAAGCCACTGGACTGACTTAATTCCTACTTGATTCCACTACATTCTGTTGAGTTTTTCAAACAATCTGTGTTGAAAAATTATGCGCACTGTAGAACTTGTCCTGTGGAAGCACTCGTTAGTTTTTTTTTCATTGTTTTAAGGTATATGCACCAAGAAAAAGCCCTAAGTTAAAACACCATGAAGAATGCAAAAATAAGCACTTGGAAGTCAGGAATTACACAAGGTAAAATAGCTTGTGTAAATCTAATTCGGCTTCTCTGTGTGCTCACAAAATGTCCATGTGTTATACATATATATTAAGAAAGTGTATAATATTTGTGTATGTATATTTAGGAAAGTCTTTAATTACATGACTGCCTGCTGTTCTTTTTTTTCCACAGAGTGGTTGCTTTATTCAGCAAACAGGATAGACCTGCTTCATATGTGGGTCACCTTCCCGTGAAGAAGGCTGTTCCCTCTACGACACTGTTTCGTTAATTGTAGAGGTGGGTGAATCACAAACGAGCTGGGAGATAGGAAGAAGACCTAAGGGGCATCCCTGCTTCTCCAGAGGACTCAATTCATGACTTAGAAAGTCAGCTGGCTGGCTGCTGACAGGTTTAGATGTATCTGAGCGAGGTCCTGAACTCCCCTCGAGGAAAGTTGTTAGGAGAAGGTTATGGAGTTGACGTTGCTGGTCTGAGTGAACTTCACTGATTTACCCTGCTGCAAAGGAAGGGGTGCATGCAGGAGCTGCTCTGCAGGCAGACAAAGGGGAATGAACTTCTAGCTAGGGAATGGTCACAAGCAGCTGGTGGGGGTAGATGCTTCTGGTGGCACAGCTGTGCCCAGGAGATACAACAGCTGTTCACAACCTGGACCGAGCTAGGGTAGAACCAGCTTGGGCCTATCTTTCTTACTGTACAGTCTACATCAGTACCACTGTCTTCATTAACCAAATTCGTAACCTCAATTAAATTAAAAAAGGTAGCGTGACAATGTTTATTGTCCTTAAATCCAGGTTAGCTGGCTCTAATTATCTTACCTAGTTTTAATTCTTTATTAACGCAGAACTGCATCAGCTGCTCCACCATTTTGCCCAGGTGTGATGTCAGGCTTCTGTCTCTCTCTCAAAACACCCTATGACGTTATTCCAGTTGCGTTTGTCTCCTTTTGTAAGTGCATGCCTTGGGATCCTGGAAGCTGATGGACAAAAGCGCTGCACAGTCACTGTGACCAACAGGAGCTTCGCTTTGGAAGTACAAAATGCTGCACCATGCCCTGGAATGCTGAACTGCTGGGAAGTGCAAGTGCCCCAAACTTCATGGTTTTCACTTTAAACTATCTGCCTCTGAGTTTCCCAGATGAGGAGCTGGTTTCCCAGAGGAAGTTTCTCTGCCTCTGAGTCACCCAATATGAATAGAAGGCAATAAACCTTCCCCTTACGGAGACACTGTGAAAATAAATGCATTACTATTTGCGAAACACTTGGACACTTCATAGGGGAGAATTATAAGAAATCCCACGGGGACATTAATCATTAGTTCTTGAGAGCAGGGTTTGAAGATAGTGCATTAAATAAGTCATGGGGCTCCAAACTGAACACTGAGAAAACAAAATATTGAATCGCTCCTCATTAAGACCCAGATTCTCAAAGGTATTTTAAGTGCCTGATTCTTGCTGAAAGTCAGGGCTTCTTAAGTGATCATTCTTTTTTTCTTTTTTCTTAACCAAATAAGCTCTGCAATAAAAATTGCATGTAATCACGTAATTATAGGTTGCATCACAACGCACTGTTAATTAAAGGTTGCTTCAGAATACATGTGCACAGGATTTGGGGCACAAATTAACATTGCCCAAGAAATCTTAGTTCCAGCTTCTAACAATGTCGCGTTGCTCAACTTTGCAACATGTACGATCTTCTCCAATAATTGACACACAAATAATTTTCTCCATTTTTAGGATAATAAATGAAGCCACCCCCATGCCCTGTCACACTCGCATCCCTCACAGATGGAGGACGGGAGCCCTTCCCCTGCTGCACCCCTCCCCGTACGGAGCACAGATGGGGTAAATGACACAAGTAATAGGTTGTCATCTTCTGTTTGAATCAGCATCAGGGAGGGACAGGAGGTTTTGCCGGTGAGTGTCACTAATGTTTGCTGACGTGGGCAGAATGGTGAAAGTTGGGTGTCTTTGGTTCAGTCAGGATGGGAGGAGAGCACATTGAAACAAGTACAGGCTTTTCTGCCTGTTCCCCAGGTGGCTTAGCCCTTTTTACCATTTTCAACTCATTTCTCCTCCTCTGTTTATCTTGCCTCACATCCAGCTCTCACTGCATTCCCCTGGCCCTCCCGAGCTGAAAAATCCCCTATAGCATCTGGAGAAAGCCCTGCACATCCTGATCTGACCACATAGCTGATCCTGCTCCAAGAGGAGGTGGGACTAGAGACCTCCTGTTCCCTTCCAGATGGAATTAGTGTGTCATCCTGTGAAGGTATCATGTTTTTCTCCATTATACAAGTAGTCTGTATTCCAATAGGGGATTTTATTAATCTTTGTACCAAGTAGCTTTGGTTTATTGCAGTGTCATGATTTCACCTCTACAGTACAGGATTCCTTTAGACAAAAAAGGCAACCAAGCATACATCCCATAAACCAATATAGCTAGGCTTGTTGTTATGTGGAATGAGGTTGTTGCAAATTCCACAGGAATTTGTGCCAGGAGCTCTTCAAAGAACTGTGGCTGGTTTTCCAAGAATCTGGAAATGTTAACGCTAAGGAAGCTTGGTTTGTGGGTTTTTGTTTTCTTTTGGTTTGGTTTTTTCCCCCTCCTCTCTGTAAATGTGATGCTACTTCTCTGGGTCCTGGCTCCAAGTGGAGGGTGCTTGTTCTGCACCAGGGGCCTTGCTCTGCAACATGATGAAGTTCACCAGTTTCCACTGCTGTCATGTTGTCCCAGCTCTGATCTTGCCAGAGCAGGGATCAAACTGCTCCTGTCTGGGGAGACCAAAGCCACCTTTCCTGCTCCTCCTCCCCAGACTGTGGAGGACCCAGTTATAATGGTACACAGCTTCCTCAGTATAACGCAGTGGAAAATAATAAGCCAAAAGACATTGATTCATTCTCTTCTTGAATGCAACTTATCTTTTTGTCTTCTAGCAAAGAGGCTCCCCAAAGATCATAGAATCATAGAATTGTTTTGGTTGGAAAAGACCTTGAAGATCAGCAAGTCCAACCATTAACGCAGCACTGCCAGGTCACCAGGAGAAACCAACCCCACCTGGGTCCAACCTCCTTTCAGGGAGTTGTCCAGAGTGAGAAGGTCTCCCCTGAGCCTCCTTTTCTCCAGGCTCAACAACCCCAGATCCTGTGTCTTCTCTCTGGGGCCAAAGAGACACTGTTTGAGAATCCATGCTTCATCATGAAACGTAGCATCTGGTGAAGCCTGGCACAAGAGAGAGTCTGGCCTCTGTAACCTTAACTTCAGCGTTTACTCATCTGTAGGCTCCACCAGGCAGCTGGAATTTTCCCTTCAGGTCTTTCTCATTTCCTCATTCAAACCAAAACCAGTTTTCACGAGAGCATGTGAAGGCATTTCTGTTATTTGAAAGATATTTTTCCACTTGCTTGTCTATTTGCTTATTACATAAGTAGTACTTATTTATAAAAAATTTATTTCTTAACTCCTAGAAATGTATTTTATTTCATTTTTTGTCCTCAACCTTCCTGTGCTTAGAAGCAGTCTCTTGAGGATCGCTGTTTCAAGGGCAGGAGAACTTCTACTATGTAAAAATATGTAACGCTCAGGAATATGCTACCTTTGAAATTCTTCAGTTCCAAACAAAAATCTGGGGAAGTAGGAGCAGCCCAGAAGAGGCACTGGGGATGAAAGTGTTTGATCAGCTTGCGTAAGGGTTGTCACCTCTCATTATGGGCTTTATTCTACAGATCTACTCATTCATAGTACACCCACTTCCTTCTCTAAGGGCTCTTGTTTTCCCTCCCATCTCTTCCAAGTTTTCAGTTCTTTGCTTTCTTCAGCCAAATCCCTCTTTCCTCAAAACTTCAACTTGAGACCTCCGTTCCTAAAGTCCTCTTCTGCATTTCTCCCTGCCAACCCCAGGCCATGCCGAGACCTTTTCCCCTTTATGGGAAAAGACAGCGAGTCATAGCTGGAAGTTTCTAGAACACCTGTCCAAAAACGATCCCATCACAGAAGAAATCTAGGCAGGGTAGGGAACAACGAGTCAGGTTAAATTGTGAGCTCACAAGAAGGAAGCATGGAGAAAGCAGATCAGGTTTCCACAGGGAAAGTGCAGAAGTACCGCCTGGTAGGCACAGACAGGGAGAAAGAAGCCAATACAATAAATAAAACGTAACTAGCAAGAGCATCGCAAGTAACAAGAAATCGTTCCGTAAATGTATTGGGGTAAGAGGAAGTCAAAAGCAAGTGGATTACTCATCAGAGAGAGAAAGCTATTGACTGACGCTGAAAGGGTTCCGAGTGCCTCCTGCCTTTCTCGCACCAGCCTTGGCTAAAAGAGGTCACTGGCGATTGGGTGATATTGATATAATACATATTCATGGCAAGGGAATAAGGTTTCAGCCTAGACTGGGGTAAAGGCAGTTGCAAGAGTACTTTGATAACTTAGAGGTGTTCAACCCAACTGCCTGGCTGGAATTCACACCAGGGTACTGAAGGCAGTGGCTCAAACAGTGTTGAAAACATGAGTGCATACCTCTGAGGGCTAAGGGAAAATGGCCAAGGGCCCTGCTGATAGAAAAAGGCAAGACTGGTGCTTATCTTTAAAAAGAGCAGTTTAAAATAAATAAACAAATAGACAAAGAAATAGACTAGCCAGACTTTTTTTTTTTTTCCCCCCTGGAAAGCACCTAGCATAAATAGACATTTTATTTGTAAATAGCTAGAAGGAAACAATGAAATAAGCAGCTACTAACATGGACTTGTCAAGGAGAAATCAGACAAATTTCTTTGGCAATAGAGGAACAGTCCTTGCTATGGAAGGAGAGAGCAAAGGCCACCCTTACCTGTGCCTTGGTTAGGCTCTGCATGGGTAAATGAGGGAGCTTAGTTTGTGTAAAAAATGTGGGCAGTTGGTAGAAAACAGTGGGAACAGTGATTGCCAGTGGTTTACTGGAAAATCGGTGTGTTATAGATGCAATTCCAGAGGGATCTGTCCTAGGATGTTTCATTAGCGGTCTTCAGAGGTGGCATTAAAGAGGGAGCGATGGCAAGTACAATGGAGGATTAAATAAGAATTCAAAATAATCCTAAGAAAGGATGTCAAGGGACAGCGCAACACAGGGGGAGAAAGAGGAGACATCCCTGGGCGGGGAGCACCAGGCAAGGAAGACCCAGATCAGGCAGGAGGATGATGTGTTGGCTGGGAAGGCTGCAGGACCGCTTGGACACTGGGGGTCCCTTGGAGCAGGACTAAGGGGAGCCCTACAAAAGAGATTCAGAGCCACCTTTTTGGTGTCCTATGTAAGGAAACGAGCTAAAGGGAGGGAGATCTAAGCAGTTAACGATGCACGGTAACTCTTGCAGAGACCAGATCAAGTAAATGAAAATCCACCAACAACTTGCTCTTCCATTTACATTTGGCAGTGACGCCGGTCCTCTTCTAATGCACATGAGTATTTTCTGCTCACTAGCCGTGTTCACGTGTACAAGCATATATTGATCTGCTGTCTCTCTTTCTCTTCTTCTGAAGGAAAAAATAACTGCACAGTTCAGTAATGCATGGGCTATGCTCCACGATGAAAATAGTCTGAGGCACTTACACACTGAAGTAAATCTAGCTTAACGTGAAAATAACCTTCACAAATTTGAACTATTTTACAATTAATTTTACAGTTGATGTCAGGTGTTTATATGATTAGGACTAGGGAAGCGATGGTACCTCTGTGCTCAGCACTGGTGAGTCCATGCCTTGAATATCGGGGTCTGTTTTGGGCCCTTCACTCCAAGAAGGACATTGAGGGGCTGGAGCGTGTCCAGAGAAGGGCAGTGAAGCTGGTGAGGGTTCTAGAGAATGAGTCTTGTGAGAAGCAGGTGATGGACCTGGGGTTGTTGAGCCTGGAGAAAAGGAGGCTCAGGGGAGACCTTCTGGCTCTCGACAACTCCCTGAAAGGAGGTTGGAGGCAGGTGAGGGTTGGTCTCTCCTGGTGACCTGGCAGCAGTTTGGACTTGTTGATCTTCAAGGTCTTTTCCAACCAAAACAATGCTATGATTCTATGATCTTTGGGGAGCCTCTTTGCTAGACGACAAAAAAATATCATTTAAAAGATAAATTGCGTTCAAGAAGAGAATAAATCAACGTCTTTTGGCTGGGGGTCTGTCTCTTCTCCCAAGGGACAAGAGATAGGATGAGAGGCAATGGCCTCAAGTCGCTCCAGGGGAGGTTTAGGCTGGATATCAGGAAAAATTTCTTCTTTGTGTTGTGAAGGGCTGGTCCAGGCTGCCCAGGGCAGTGGTGGAGTCCCCATCCCTGGAGGGGTGTAAAGGATGCATAGATGTGGTGCTGAGGGACACGGTTTAGTGGTGCCCTGGCAGCGCTGGGGGAACGCTCGGACTCGGGTGATCTTCAAGGTCTCTTCCACCCACAACGCTTCTGATTTTACGACTTATTTTTCTTTAAAGGCGTACCAATTTGACATCCTCACCGAGCCAGCGCAGGTAGGTCTCCCCTCACCCCTCCAGGTCCCCCCGATGCCCACTTCGGGCTCTGCCCTCCGGGCCCCGCCGCCGCAGCTCCACCGCATTATTCAACGGATCCCGCGCAAATAATTAACGCGGAAACCACCGCGGGGCGCGGAGCTCCCTCCATCCATCCCTCCTCCCTCCATCCCTCCTCCCTCCCGGAGCCCGCCCCGCCCCCGGCAGCGGGTCCCTGCGGCGGGAGCAGGTGCGGCCGGGCCGGGGCTGCCGGGAGGCGGAGGGAAGCCCGGCGGCTCTTGCCCGCCCCCGGAGGTGCGGCTCGGCTCGGCTCGGCACGGCTCGGTACGGAGCGGCGGTGCCCGCAGCCCGGGCGGCGGAGGCAGATGTGCGGGACCGGGGGCTGCGAGGGGCCGGCGGGGGGCTGCTGCTGCCGGGGGCCGCCGCCGCTGATGCTGCTGCTGCTGCTGCCGGGGGGGGACCCGTAGCTGGGGAAGCCGCGGCGGGAGCTGTTATTTTCTACTCCTCCTTCCTCTGCCTTCCCTCTTCTCCTCCCCCTTCCCTCCTCCTCCTCCTCCTCACCAAAACCGGGAGAGGAGGCGTGTTCGCAGAGCCTTGCTGCACCGGTTTTGCTTGGTTTGTTGTTGCAGGGTTTGGTTCGCAGGGTGGTTTGTTTGTTTTTTTTATTATTATTTTTTTTTTCCCCTTCCTTTCCTGCACCCCCTCCCCTTTCTCCCTCCCTCTCCTCTGGCCCATCGCACGCTCGGATCCGGCTGGATCCTTCCTTTTCTTTTCGGCGGAGGGGGAAGGGAGCGCTGGGATGAGTGCAGCTTGACGCACAGCCGAGGGGAGGGAGAAGCCGGGGGGGGGCCCGGCGGCGGCTGCAGCGGTTCGTGGCCGCAGGGGTGCGGGTGAGGCGGGGGGCGAGCGGAGGGGGGGCGCGCTCGGTGCCTCCCCCTTCCTTCGCCCCGCTCCTTCCTTTCCTGCCTCCCTCCCGCATCCGCCGGCGCCGGCGGGGTGCCGTGGAATTGCATCACAAGGTGTGTGCGCGCCGGGGAGGAGAGGCACGGAAAGGCTCCTTCGGGAGCCGGGGCTGCCCCGCTCGCCCACCACCGACCCCCTCCCCATCTCCGTGAGCCCCCCCCTCCCTCGACCCCGGGCGGCTGGATGGCGAGAGACCGGCGCCGAGAGGCGGGCGGCGGGGGCCGGCCGCTGCCGGAGGAGAACGGCGCGGTGCCGGGCGCCGGGGGAGGGGGGGG